>JAJPUD010017786.1:0-30388 GCA_023553655.1 Myrmecobius fasciatus
AGCAGCGCTGAAAAGGGTTCAGTGAACCCCCACATCAGAGGAGCTAGTCCTCCCCCAACACCCATACACCCTTTTTGGGTAACACATTGGTGGAAACCTAGAAATAACTTCTATAGAAGCTGGCTTTGGAGATTTTCCCAGAATAAATTCTGTGGGGAACAATGAGCCAAAAGAGATATTGATCTTTTGGGGCCTCCTTAAAATCTGATCTAATCTATGAGTTCAGAGTTTAGGGAGCTCAAGTCATAGGTTATAGTAAAAAACAACTCACTCCACCTAGATCTTTGCTCCTTCCACCTTCCATGGGATTAATAATATGTAATAATAATTGACATTTATATAAATGTTTGAGATTTCTCTTTTTAAAGATATGCATACATTTGACATCATTAACAAATCCAAATATTTCTATAGGCCTCATTCTGGAGAATTTAATAAAAAAGGGTTGAATATGAAAATATTAACTTGTTGGTGTAGTGGATAGAGCACCAGCCCTGAAGTCAGGAGAATCTGAGTTCAAATCTGACCTCAGCTACTTAACACTTCCTGGCTGTGTGACTCTGGGCAAATCACTTAACCCCAATTTCCTCAGCCAAAAATAAATAAATAAAAATTGTTACTTTTTTTTTTTTAGTGTATATTAAATTTAAGTCACATCCACAAAATGTGTATTAAAAAGTACTTAGTACCAGGCATTGTGTTAAGTATTGGGTATACAAAGAAAGGAAAAGATTCTGTTCTTAAGGTTTAATGGTGGTGATAATATAAAGAATATGTACAAACAAGATAAATTGGAGATGATCAATAAAGAGGGGGAAGCCACTGGCATTAATGGAGATTAGGAAAGGATATAAAAGGTGGGATTTAATCTGGAATTTGAAAATAGCCTGGGAAATGGACGAAATGGAGAGTTAAGGGAAAGAATTCCAGACACCGAACAGCCCAAAGTAGTAACAAAACTGCTTAGTTCATGTTCCCTTCTGAACTTTTCTCCTGTGTATTCTGAACAATGTTTTATTGCCATTTTTTTCCATCTCCATCACTTCCCACGAACTCCCTCCTCCCTCTCCCATTCCTTTTGTGGTAGGTACTTTTAAGATTTCAAAGCACTTTATAAAATCTACTATAAAGTAGTTATCACAGGTTATCTACAGATGGTAAAACTGAGTCCTAGAAGCTAAATGACTTGACACCAAATTAGTAATTATCAGACCAGAATTCAAACTCAGGTCTTCTGGATTCCAGATCTAAAATGATGTCCATGAGAGGGTTCTGCCTCTGCTCTCTCCAAGTGGAGGGAGGGGATAGGAAGGAGAGGAGGGAGTCTCAGAGCTCAAAGAGCTTCCCCTGCTGTTACCCTGGGGCCCAGACAGGCAAACAAGTGCCTTTCCTGTGTCTAGACCCCAGGAATCCTGCTATTTATCTCAGCCCACCCAGGGCAGACCTGGGCTCCATCAGACAACTGCTAGGGGTAGGGGGAAGCAGCAGGGATTTGGGGCAGAGCATCCCTTTGGGAGAAATTAGGAAGCAAGGTTGGAAAACTTAAAATTGGTCTTTAAATCTTGTGGATTCTATTACTTTTTAAAGAATTAGGAGAATGGATCATATAGTAAGTGCTATTTTGTCTCCCCCCCCCCCCCCCAAAAAAAAAAAAGTACTCTCCTCTATTCATAGAATTTTCTGAGAAGCTTGAAAGTTTAGGTCTTAGGCTGGAAGGAAACTGAGCTAGGAGGTTCTGAGACTCCGAGAAGCTTAAGGTCCTGAACAAGTTATACCAGGACTATGTCTGGAAATCCTAAGATTCTTCAACTGAACTAAGAGACCCTACTGACCCTGTTTCAGGATTCAGCTCCTTTCTAAGGACTCTGAGAAAGAAAGAATGTTTTTTTTTGCTTTTGTTTTTAATATATGGTTAACTTTAAAAAGAGGCAGCACATTTCCTTTCTCTATATGAGTAATCTCATCCTTTTCTATAAAACCATTCTTACTGCCTTATTCCCCTTCCTCTTACTCTCCCTCATCTTCTGCTGACCCTTGTTCAGACCACTTTGCAGGCAGATTTGACCATGACTGGCTAAAAGAAGCACAATTATCAGTCTAGAGTGCTGATTCTAGATGGTAGCCTTACAATTCCTACTGTGATTTTCCTTCCTGTTAGACAAATGGGAAAGCTAGGGACAGACTGAGTTTCATAAACACCCAATGGATCTTTTCTGTGGATCATTATAATCCAGTTTCTTAAACTGTGGTTCATGACCTCATGAAGGTCTTATAATTCAATGCAGGGGGTCATGAAATTATGATTTATTATTAACAAATATTTGATTTATACATCTATTTTATACACTTATATACCCTGGGTCACATAAAAATTTCTCTATATCCAAGAAGGATCTGTGTCTGGTTTTTATTTTATTTTTAAAAATTTCTTTTATAAGTTAAAAATTCTGTGAGAAGAAAGGTTTCTAAGTCTCATAAGTTTGGGATTGTGTAGATGGTTGGTAGGTGATCCCTCTTTCCTGATCGCTCCTCATTCCCTAACAATAACCACAAACACATATAGGCAGATTTCATTTTATTGAATTTTGCTTTATTATATTTTGCCTTTTTTTTTTTTTTTAAATTGAAGGTTTGTGGCAACCTGTGTTTTGAACAAGTATCATCACCATTATTCCAACAGCATATACTCACTTCTGTCCCTGTGTCACATTTTGATAATTCTCATGACATTTAATACTTTTTCATTATTTTGATCTGTGATCTGTAATTGTTTTGGGGCACTACAAACCCACATAATACGACAAACTTAACTGGTGTTTCAAATAATACTACAATGGCCTCTAAGTGTTCAAGTGAAAGGAAGAGTCAATTGATGCAGTAAATTCTACAGTTGTCTTATTTTAAGAAATTACCATAGCCACCCCAATCTTCAGCAACTGCCACCCTAATCAGTCAGTAGCCATTAACATCAAAGCAAAACCATTTACCAGCAAAAACATTATGATTCACTGAAGGCCCAGATGATGGTTTGCTTTTTTTTTTTTTTTAATCAATAAAATATTTTTTAATTAAGATAGGTATATTGTTTTTTTGGCCAGAGTACTAGTTCATGTACTTAATTACAGTATAGTATAAACATAATTTTTATATTCACTGGGAAACTAAAAAATTTGTGTGACTTGCTTTATTGGGTATTAGTTTTATTGTGGTGATCTGTAACTGAACCTGAAATATCTCAAAGGTGTACCTGTATGGAGATAATCACCTAAGTAACACAAATCCCTCAAATCTTACTGTATCACAGCTTCACCTGTTACCTGAGTATCTGCATTCTTCTCTCCATCTGCCCACTTTGTGAAAGGGCACTCAGGAACCCAGGTCTTAGAGGAAAAGGTTCTCTCTTTTCCTCATTTTGAGTTATTCTTTTCCTTTTTCATTTTCTATTTCTTCAACAGGGAGAAGCAAGCCATGTCCAGGCAAGGAGTGGAGATGGCAGAGTGATGGTGGGCTGTGGCAGTCAACAACCACAAAAATTAATATGGAATATGAGGTTATAATTGAGTTTAAGAGTGTGAGGAATCTGGTCAGAGGTCAAGGACATTGGGGGAGTTATAGGGAAAGGAGGCTTTCTTGTTCTCCAGCATCTCTTGCCCCAAACTCACCTATTGCTTGCTCTTTGACAACCCACCCTGATACATTAAGCTCTGAGACACCTAGAGAGACAAAGATCCCAAGGCCTAATGTCAAAGAGTAAGATTCAACAAATGATGTGGTTCAATAAAATGTATTGATTACTATATGTAAAATAGTCAGCCTGGTGCTGGGGTGATTGACCACAAGGAACTTGTTTTAAGAGAAGGAGAATACAAGTAAAACAAAAAATGGGGAACAGGACACTGAAACTAAAGATAAATGAATCAAAAGAAAGAAAAATCTCTGAGCTTTTCTTAATTAGTTCAAGTGACTATGCCTGATTAAACTGTACCAAAGTTGACTAAAAGATATTGCTTGCCTTGTTGGGAAATGAGGAAGGAAGAAAAATTGAATATTGGAAACTATTTTTACATGTAATTGAAAAAAAATAGTATTTACAAAAAAGTTGAAAATGAACTGGAAGATGGGACTATTGATTGTACCCAGAAATCTTCAGAGGACCCCTATTATCTACCAGAACTCCAGATCCTTGCATTCAAAATTCTTCACAAGCTTTTTTCTAGCTTCATCTCATACAATTCTCCCTTCAATAATTTGATATAGATAGCTCTTTGTCCTTCCTTCTCATATTCTCTCCTATCACTATTCTTTTATGATCTCACTAAGTCCTCTGTTCCTGGAAAGGATAATGCTTTATATATAATATATAAATCAAAAAACATACACAAAAGAGAAGTTTTAAAAGGATATGAAAAATAATTTTAAAATAAAATAATTTAATATAAAATATTTATATTAAAATAAATTTATATATAATTTAATTTAGCAAAATAATTTATTTTATTTACTTTTTTTCCCCTGAGGCAATTGGGGTTAAGTGACTTGCCCAGGACCACACAGCTAGGAAGTGTTAAGTGTCTGAGACTAGATTTGAACTCAGGTCTTCCTGACTTCAGGACTGGTGTTCTATCCACTGCCCCACCTAGTTGTCCCAAAGTAATTTAATTTAAAATGTAAAAAAAAAAAAAAAAAAGAATAAATAAAGCCTAAGAAGGGCTAGGTTAGCTACTTGAGCAAATGAGAATGTTCCAGAGCTTTGAACGTACCAAGCTTCCTCCTTCGGTAGTCAGGTATGTGTTAGAATCACTTCTAAGATTCTTGAAAACTCTTTGTAGGTTTAACAAAAGTTACAAATCAGGACTTAATTTATTTTGATTTTTTGTTAATTTTCTCGATTTAAGAAAGTGATGGAGTGCAGTTTGGAAGAGTATGGGACAAGAGGTTTTAGTATAAATTAATCACTTGTATATAGATCAATATATGGGGTAGCTAGGTGGTCCTGTGGATAGAGTGCCAAATCTGGAATGAGGAATATTTGAGTTCAAATCTAGCCTCAGAGATTTACTAGACTCCGAGTAAGTCACTTAACCCTGTTTGCCTCTGTTTCTTCATCTGTAAAATGGGCTGGAGAAGGAAATAGCAAACTATACCAATTTCTCTGCCAAGAAAATCCCTAAATGAGGTCTGGACATAACTGAAACAAGTGAACAACAATAATATGGATCAGAGTTTGGATCACGTTAGAAGTCTGGAGCAAGATGCCCTGATACCCCTAGTAAGAGGAAAATTCTCAACATTTCAATTTCTCTGTGGCTCAGAACGGCCCACCTGACTCTTCATGAGCTCATTTAGGATTTTTTTTTTTGGCAAAGGTACTGGAGTGGTTTGCCTTTTTCTTCTCCAGCTCACTGCATTTCCTAGGTATATCTAAATAACTTTTTAAGGGAGAAACCATCCTCAACACCTTGCTTTTAATGTCTCACAAGGAAAGGAAGAGCTAGTCTCATGACCTCCAGCTTCTGACTCACCAGCCCAAGGAAAGCTTATCACTGCTGATGCTTCAAAAGGATGATCATTCCATGTTCTGGGGTCTGAAAGAGAAATTTCCCCCCAGGACTTCTGCTATGTAATGTCTCCTTCACATCCTTCATTTTCTGGTGTCCTACTACTGCTCTGAAGGGGCATAAATCAAAACAGAGTGAGCTTATCCCAGCCCATTTCAAGGCTCTCTGTTTTTGTATGTACCTTGGGAGCCATAGATATATACAAGTATATACAGATGCTATAATATATTCATATACATGCACACATACATATACTATATATTATATATACATATATAAATCACACACACATCCCATATGTAGTATATGTGTGACATGTATATTAGTACATATACATATATATTTACACATATGAGTATACACACATATGTTTGTAAAAGTATATGAAGGAATAGATGGAAGGTAATCCCAGAGGGAAAGACAGCAACTGAGAGAAGGTATGTGTGTGGGGGAAATGTATGACCTTTCCAGTAAAACAAACAGATTTTTTTTCCCCAAATGTCCCTCTCAAAGTGCCATATAGAACAAATTCAGGCCATTTCTTGAAGTGGTCTTTATGTTCAAATGCCTTGAGCCTCTTCCATAGCACACTAGATCTGATCTGATAACCTGCTGGTTTGAAGTTGCACATGTGACAATTACAAGAAGATTACAATTACAAGAAGAAGGAGCTTTTTTGTTTTTAGACATAAGAGGATAAGGTTATTCAGAGCAGAAAAAGGATTTTTTATTTTATTTTTTTCTACTTAATAGTATTTCTTTCCAATTACATGTAAATAAATATAGTTTTCAACATTCATTTTTATAAGATTTTGAGTTCTGAATTTTTTCTCCCTCCTCTTTCCCCTCCTAAGACAGCAAGCAATCTGACATAGGTTATACATGTGCAATCATATTACAAACATTTCCATTTTAGTCATGCTTTAAAAGAAGAATCAGAACAAAAGGGAAAAAACCACAAGAAGGAAAAAACAAAAAACAAAAGTGAAAATACTATGTTTTGATTTGCATTCAGACTGGATAGTTATTTGCCTGGTTGTACAGAATATTTTCCATCATGAGTCTTTTGGAATTGTCTTGGATCATTGTATGGCTGAGAGGAGCTAAGTCTATCACAGTTGATCACAATCTTGCTGTTACTATATACAATGTTCTCCTGGTTCTGCTCACTTTACTCAACATTAGCTCATTAAGTCTTTCCACGTTTGAAGAAGGATATTCATCAAGGATGTAGAATTGATTTGGCTGAATCCATTTTCTCTGAACTAGTGTTGCACATGATGGTCTGCTGGTCAGAAGCTTGAAGGAAGAGCCAGGAGATTATTTGTCCCCTGGTTTTTGTACTTAGAGCACTGTGAATTGATATTATTGGCTCAGGTCTTTATTTCTCTGAGAATGTTTTCTGTAGCTTTAAAGAATTAATCATAATATCTATTCTGACCTTAACAGACAGCAAATAGGATGGTCATTTGCCTATATATATTAGAAGGGGCAAAGTGGATTGTGTGTGAAAGTACAGATCTTCATTAGGGACAGCTTATTTTTCAATATTTTTTAGCCTAGTGTGCTATTGCTCCCATCACACCTTTCCCCTTGGCTGAAAGATCTAAAAGAAGGTAGTGGCCATCAGACCTCAGGAGCTGCTGTGCTCAGGCCCCAACAGGTAGGGAGGAGGGCTTGTTAATCCTTTGGAACCTTCAAGCCAGCAATGGTGCAGATGTTAAACAAGAATATCTAGAGGCAGAGGAGCAGGTGGAGGTATGCTCCCCAGGCCCACATCCAGGACAGACATGTTTTAGCACTGGAGAAGAGCATGTCAGGAGCTACTTTCTGGGGCACTGTCTAGATGCTGGAGCCAATGTCTATTCCCATTTCATTTTACTCTCAGTCCTCCTTCATCCCGGTTCACCAGAATTCTAGTATCAGTGTTGGAAGAAATTTCAGAGGTGTCTGAATCTCAAAATCTCCTATACAACAGCACCAACAAGTGGTCATCAGTTTGGCTTGAAGGCCTCCAGTGAAGGGGAACCCACTATATCCCAAGGCAGCCCATTCTACTTTGGGATACTTCTAATTATTTAGAAGTTTTTCCTTTTGTTAAGTCTAAATTCTCCTCTTTTCAATTTCTATCACACTTTTTAGTTTTGTTCTCTGGACCAAGCAGGAGGATCTAATCTTATTTCTGTGCTATAGCCTTTTAATTTCACCATGACAGTTATTATGTCCCCTTTAAGTCTTCTCTAAGAAGACTTCTAGGGAAGTAGCTACTGGCATGGTCTGCTCATTTTGAGATAATCGCTGTAAATATTCCCAGTTCTTCCAACCAATCAAGAAATATATAGCATGATACCCAATCATGTCATTATCCTGTTTGCCCTCTTCCTGACTCATTCCAATTATACCAGTGTCCACTGAACCCAAAAAGTAAGTGGCTTGAACTGAGCAGAGTCCAATAGCTTTACTTATTATAGAAAGTACTCCTACCAATTGAGTCTGGAGAAGATAAATTGGGCTTTTTTGTTTGTTTTGGTTTTTATGTCACACTGTTAATTTGAAACTTGAGATTCACTATATTTTCTGGACCTTTTTTTTTTACAAGCATTGTTAATCTAATTATAATTCCCCAATCCAGTAACTATGAGTATGAATATTTGAACCCAAGTGTAGAACTTTACATTTATTCTCATTAAATTCCATCTTGTTAGATTAAGCCCATTGTACTAGGTAATCAAAATTTATTTAGATCCTGACTCTGCTATCCAATGTAGAAGTTACCCCTCCCAATTTTTTGTCAGCTATAAATTTGACAAGCAAGTCTTCTTAGGTCTTTAAATCAATTCACTGAAAGAATTGTTGAACAACACAGATAAAGCTAGATGATCCCTTGGGCAATCAATGTACCATCATCCGTTAAGTGGTATCAAACACATGTCTTGCATACAGCCTTCACAGCTCCCAAGTATAGTTTGAACTGAATTTAAATGTAATTGGGAAATAGTTAACAAAATAAGACTACAATAAGAATAGATAGCATTACATTTTAAAATTAACTCAGCATCTGGTCTTGTTCAGTTGTGTCCTGCTCTTCGTGATCCCATTTTTTTTTTTTTTTTTTTGGTAAAAACATTGGAGTTGGTTGCCATTTCTTTCCTCTGCTCATTTTACAGATGAGAAAACTGAGTTAAAACCCTGAGTTAAACCCAGGATTAGGTGACTTATTCAGCAACCCACTTCTAATAAGTACCTGAGGCCAGATTCCTGAAGCCATACATCTTCCTGAATGACTTAGTGGCTCCTTGTTTCTATTTGAGTTTAATACCTCTGACAGACCATTAGTGAATGCTAGAGCTAGAAAGGACCTTCTGAGAAGTCACCTAATCCAATCTCCTAATTTTGCAAATGAAGAAACTTCATCACAGAATGGTAATTTGACCTGTTCAAGGTCAGACATAGTAAAAGAGGCAGGGTTTGTACTAGTCTTCTGTCTCCAAATATTCCAAACACCCACCATACCCAGTGAATGATATATTTATCCTGGAGAAAAGAAAAATTGGGCTAGAGAGGGTAAATGGTAAGAAAAGGAGACACTAGCTGTGTTCAGGTATTTGAAGAATTGTCAGGTAGAAGAGAATTAGCTATATCCTGCTTGACCCAGAAAAACCACTTCCTAAAAATTAGAGTTGTTTAAAAGTAGAATGGGCTGCCTCAGGAAACAGTGGATTTTCTCTCATCAGAGGTCTTTAAAAAGCGGTTGAATGACCACTTATTTATGATATTATAACAGATTCTCAGTTATACGGCCCAATCAGGAAGTTTTATCCAACTCTGAGATTCTATGATTTCCAACCTCCCATTTATATATGGATAGAGGCTTCTGGGGAATGTGGGGGTAAATAAAACTAAGAAAAATACCTAGGACAGCTAGGTGGTGCAGTGGATAGCATACTAGCCTTGAAGTCAGGAGGACCTGAGTTCAAATATGCCCTCAGACACTTAACATGTCTTGGCTGTGTGACCCTGGGCAAGTCACTTAACCCCAATTGCCTTAGCAAAAAAGAAAAATGCCCAATAACTTAGATAACTTTTTTTTTGGGGGGGGGGCTGCTAACAATCTCTTTTTTTTAAATAATAGCTTTTTATTTTCAAAATACATGCAAAGATAGTTTTCAACATTCACCCTTGCAAAACCTTGTGTTCCAAATTTTTCTCCCTCCTTTCTCTAACTCTTCTCCCTTAGACAGCAAGTAATCCAACATATGTTAAACATGTGCAATTTTTCTATACATATTTCCACATTTATCATATGGCACAAGAAAAATCAGATCAAAAAAGGAAAAAATGAGAAAAAAGCAACCAACCAACCAACAACAAAAAGGTAAAAATACTAGGTTGTGATCCACATTCAGTCCTCACAGTTCTTTCCCTGGGTGTAGATGGCTCTTTCCCTCACAAGTCTATTGGAATTGGCCTGAATCACTTCATTGTTGAAAAGAGCCAAGTCCATTACAGCTGATCATCACATAATCTTCTTGTTACTATATACAATGTTCTTTGATTCTACTTATTTCACTTAGCATCAATTCTTGTAAGTCTCTCCAGGCTTTTCTGAAATCATCCTGCTGATCATTTCTTATAGAACAATAATATTTATAACATTCTTATACAGTAGCTTAATCAGCCATTTCCCAAATGATGGCATCCACTCAGTTTCCAGTTTCTTGTCACTACAAATATAGCTGCTACAAACATTTTTGCAGATGTGGGTCCTTTTCCCTTTTTTGTGATCTTTTTGGGATACAAACCTGGAGAGACACTGCTGGATCAAAGGGTATATACACAGTTTGATAGCCCTTTGGGCATAGTTCCAAATTGTTTTTCAAAATGATCGGATCACTTCATAACTCCACCAACAATGTATTAGTGTTTGAGTTTTCCCCCATCTCCAATATTTATCATTATCTTTTCTTGCATTGTTAGCCAATCTGAGAGGTGTGAAATAGTATCTCAGCATTGATTTAATTTTTTTCTCTAATCAATAGTGATTGAGTATTTTTATATGACTAGAAATGAAAAGTTAAAATTTTTTAATAGTATTTTATCTTCCAAATATATGTAAATATAGTCTTCAACATTCTTTTTCTACAGGACTTTGTGTTTCTAATTTTTCTCCCTCCCTCCCTTATTTGCCCCTCCCCAAAACAGGAAGCAATGTGATATAGATTAGATATGTGCAGTTCTTTGAAACATATTAATATTTGTCATGTTGTGCAAGAAAAATCAGACCAAAAGGGGAGAAACCACAAGAAAGAAAACAAAAAACCAGAAAGTGAAAATACTGTGGAATTGCCTTGAATCACCACATTGTTGAGAAGAGTTAAGTCCATCACAGTTAATCATCACATAATTTTGCTGTTATTCTATACAGTGTTTCTCTTGGTTCTACTCACTTCACTTAGTGTCAGTTCTTGTCAGTCTCCCTACATTCATATACCATAACTTATTCAGTCATTTCCCAATTGATGAACATCCACTCAATTTCCAGTTCTTTGCCACTACAAAAAGGACTGCTGCAAACATTTTTGCATATGTGGGTCCTTTTCCCTTTTTTGTTTTAGATCAAAGTTTCTTTTTTTTCCCCCTGAGGCAATTGGGGTTAAGTGACTTGTCCAGGGTCACACAGCTAGGAAGTCTTAAGTTTCTGAGTTCAGATTTGAACTCAGGTCCTCCTGATTTCAGGGCTAGTATTATATCCGTTGCATCATCTAGCTACCCCTAGATCAAAGTTTCTTAAACTGTGTGTCTCAATCCTACATGGGGTTGCACAACTGCATGTGGGAGTTGCAAAAAATTTGGCAGCAGCAAAAGGTATCAAATATTCTGCCAAGATTTAATTCTTTATGTAAAAATATATCTCATTGCTATGTAAAGTTGCTTTTGTCTTTAATAAGACAAATATAAATGGTAAAATACGATAATAAATGATAAATATGGTAAAATTATTATTATTATAATAAATGGTAAATGTTAAATTTACCAAATAAATGGTAGAATTATAAAACAAAGAAATGTTTTTAAAATAAATTCCTTTCTGATTTATTATCAGGGTCTGATTTGTATGCCTATTTTATTCACCTATATACTCTAAGTTACATAAAAATTTTTTTGCTTGAAAAAAGAATCACCAATGGAAAAACTTTAAGAACCCCTGTTTTAGATAGATAGTTTAAAGTTTACCAAGTGCCTTTCTTTCACATCCCATCTCCACCTTCCATCCCTATCTTTTTCCCATCCCATTCACTATCTTCTTCTCAATCCTAACCCAACATCTTCCCAAGTACATCCCAAGTGCAGGTTACATAAAAATTCCTCACTCGAAAAAGGGGCCACCAGTGGAAAATAGTTTTTTTTTTTAATTTTTATTAAAGCTTTTTATTTGCAAAAACATATGCATGGGTAAATTTTTTTTTTTTTTTTTTTTTTGCTTTTTGCTGAGGCAATTGGGGTTAAGTGACTTAACCAGGGTCACACAGCTAGGGAATGTTAAGTGCCTGAGAACAGATTTGAACTCAGGTCTTCCTGACTTCAGGGCTGATGCTCTATATACTGCACCACCTAGTTGCCCATGGGTAATTTTTTGACATTGACCCTTGCAAAACTTTCTGTCCCAAATTTTCCTCTCCTTCCCCCACCCCCCCTCCCCTAGATAGCAGGTAGTCCAATATGTTAAATATATGACAAATCCAATCTATGTATACATATTTATACAGTTATCTTGCTGCACAAGAAAAATCAGATCTAGGGGAAAAACAAACAAAAAAAAAACTGAGAAGGAAAACACAATGCAAGCAAACATCAACAGAAAGTGTGAAAATGCTATGTTGTGGTCCACACTCAGATCCGACAGGCCTCTCTCTGGGTGTATATGGTTTTCTTCAGTGAACAATTGGAACTGGTTTGAGACATTTCATTGTTGCAGAGAGCCATGTCCCTCAGAATTGATTATCATTTAATACTGTTGTTGCTGTGTACATTGATCTGGTTCTGCTCATTTCACTCAGCATCAGCTCATGCAAGTCTCTCCAGGTCTCTCTGAAATCATCCTGCTGGTCGTTTCTTACAGAACAATAATATTCCATAACATTCATATACCATAATTTATTCAGCCACTCTCCAATTCATGGGCATCCCCTCAGTTTCCAGTTTCTAGCCACTACAAAAAGGGCTGCCACAAACATTCTTGCACATGTGGGTCCCTTTCCCTCCTCTAAGATCTCTTTGGGATATAGGCCCAATAGAAACACTGCTGGGTCAAAGGGTATGCACAGTTTGATAACTTTTTGAGCATAGCTCCAAATTGTTCTCCAGAATGGTTGGATCCGTTCACAGTTCCACCAACAATGTATTAGTGCCCCAGTTTTCCCACTTCCCCTCCAACATTCATCGTTATCTTTTCCTGTCATTTTAGCCAATCTGACAGGGGTGTAGTGGTACCTCAGAGTTGTTTTAATTTGCTGATCAGTAGTGATTTGGAGAACTTTTTCATTTGACTAGAAATAGTTTTAATTTCATCATCTGAAAATTGTCTGTTCATATCCTCTGACCATTTATCAGTTGGAGAATGGCTTGAATTCTTATATATGAGACAATTCTCTATATATTTTAGAAATGAGGCCTTTATCAGAACCCTTAAATGTAAAGATGATTTCCCAGTTTGATGCTTCCCTCCTAATCTTGTCTGCATTAGTTTTGTTTGTACAGAAACTTTTTAACTTAATATAATCAAAATTATCCATCTGGTGTTCAATTAAGAGTTCCAGATCTTCTTTGGACACAAATTCATTCCTTCTCCACAGGTCTGAGAGATAAACTATCCTATGTTCCTCTAATTTGTTTATAATATCATTCTTTATGTCTAGATCACGATCCCATTTCGACCTTATTTTGGAAAGCAGCTTTAGAAGCGGTTTTTCATAACCGTGAAAATCTATGTGCCCTCTGGGAGGAAAGTTACTTCCCTCAAAAGGGCTTTGATTTTGCGACCCCAGTCGGCCCCCGGAGAGGTATTATAAGGAAGCGGGCGAAGAGGCCCGTGGCTGTACACTATGCCCTCTTAGTTGATACTTGTTCTTTAAGCCTTTGCCTAATTTAAGGGGAAGAGAAGCTTCCAGTGGTTTGGGAAGACGACAGGGGTCTGGACCTCCAGGCGAAAAGTGCAGGAAGAGAAGGGTTTAGCCTGGGGCTTGGGGCGCCCTCTGGAGTGTGAGGGAAGGGATGGGGCGCTACGTCTGTGCGCCTTTAAGAGGGGGAGGCCCCAGCTGAGGGGCGGGTCATTCTCAGCTCGGAAATTCAATGCAGCAGAGGCGGCCAAGGAGGCTAGCCGAGCTGAGCCGAGCCAAGCCGAGCCGAGCTCCGCTGCGCTGCCCTCCTGCTTTCGCTGTGCCTTGCTGTGCTGCGCGCCTGTTCGGGCTGCGTTCCCCCGACCCGGGCCCCAGCATCAGCACCAGCATCAGCATCCCTCACCTCTGGCCTCCTGGCTCTCCCATGATCCCTGAACCTCCTGTCCGGAGGATGGTCGCGCTTTGAGGTGCTTTGCAGAGGCCGAGCCGGAGCCCTCGGGCTGGGCCGGGCCGGGCCGGGGGCGATGCCGAACCGGGGGCTCGGCACTGAGACCCCTCAGTTTTTGCCGAGCTCGCAGAGTGGAGGGCGGTGGCGGCCGCTTCGTTGAGCGCCCGGGTTTCGGGCCCTGGCTCCAGCCCCAGCCTCGAATCCTGTACTTTCCGACCCGCTCAGACCCAGCGCCAGTCCCAGTCCTGCCCCCCAGTCACCCAAGATCCTCCCTCTTCCCATTCCAGCCCTGTCAGCCCCATCCTCGGCCCGCGAGCCCTGGTCCTTGCTCCGGCCCCACCATGGGTTTCTTGCACCAACTGCACCTCCTGCTTTGGAAGAACGTAACGCTGAAGCGGCGCAGCCCGGTGAGCGGGGCGGGAGGGGGAGTTGGTGGGGGGAGATGGCAGAAGTCGGGGCTGGAGAGCTGAGAGAGAGCGTCCAGCTGAAGAGAAGGGGCTACCACCAGCAGGGACCCTACGGGGCAGGTTGTGAGAGGAGTGAGGCAGAGGAGGCTGCTGGGTGGGAGACCGCCCAAAGGCCTGGGGGAGGGGAGGGGGGACTCAGGGGTGCAGGAACCTGGGCATCTAGCCCCCCTCCATCTCCACCCCTAAGGCAGGCCAAAGCCTAGCCTCATCTGAGTAGAGGACTATAACTGTTGAAGGTGTGTGTGTGTGTGTTTGTGTATTTGTACTGAAAATAAGGTGCAGCCCCAGCTACGGGTGCACATCAGTGTTTATGGTCTGGGCACTAAATGAGCAAGAGTATCTTCCCAAACAAGCCCTGTTTGGCCAAGGTTCTGGCCCAGCTTCATGACACAAACACAAACACTGAGCTCTCTCTTTGCACCTCTCTTCTCCCCCCTTCCCCACCCAGATATTAACCTGGCCAGGTAGGAGACAGAACTGTTTCTCTTCGTCCCACCCTTTGGATGGGGAGGAGGGGCGACCCATAGAAGAACAAACAGGTCTGATAAGGAGGGATGTCTGGGCGAGTCTTTGGATCCTGTCTGCCCCAGGTCCAGCATTCGGTGTGACTGGGGGGCCCGGCAAGCCGTGACTGTGTGTGCGCGTGCTATTTATAGGAAGTCCAGAGCATATGTGGGTCAGAGCTGCATCTGCCCTGACGTTGGGCCCTTCCAGAAGCAAGGGAGGGCGTTAAGAGCGGGGTCTGGCCCCTCACCTTCCCTAGTCTGAGGTCAGAGCAAACCGAATAGCTCCAGCTAGGGGCAGGGTTGCCAAGGTGTATGTGTGAGAGGGAGGGGAATGGGTATTTAAGGACAAAAATGCTTGTTGGGTAGGAGCAGAGAAGGCCCGAGGCTAGTGGTCTCAGTAATGATGTGGTTAGCTGTGACCCTGCACTAGAGGAGATGCCCAGTGTTAGACAGGAGCCTTCTGTGCAGAGTGATCAGGAGTTCCTGCAGTGGGATCAGCATTCCTACACATCACCTTCCTTCTAACCCCACTGCCTCCCTGGCTTCAGGCTCCCATGAAAGGCAGCAGGTGCAGGAAAGGTCCCCCTGTCACTGGGTCTTCCTGAAGCCAGCTTAGAAATGCTGTCTCTTATTAGCCTCAGGAGCAGGGATTCCACTGTTCCTTTTCTCTCACCATGGAGGAGGGCTCTGATACCATTCTTTCCCCTCCCTTCTCTGCAAAGCCAACCTGCTGCTTTTTCTGTCCCTGCAGCTAGGAGCTAGGGAAGGAGACTGAGCTGGAGGATCCAGACGGGCCCAGCAATGACCTCTTCCTTCCTTGGGTTGACATTTGTCTACTTTCTTGGCTGAGTCATCAGAGCTGTGGAGGCTCCCTTAGCAGAGTGGAGCTCTGGCTACTCCCCTAGGATTGGTCACAGGGCCCTGGGGCAGAACGGGGGGGGGGGGGTTGTCGTGCAGGAGGTTGGAGGTTGGGAAGTGAGAGCCCAGGTTGGTCTGGCCCTTCTAGGTCATGGGGTATGGTGTGTCTATGCTTCATGAACTCTTAATTACTTTTGAACGTGCTCAGCAGTCCAACTGGGAATAGCTCCTCCACACGGTTTAAAATCTAGGCCCTGCCCCCACCAGCCCACCCCTGTTCCCGAGAGCTGGCCAGGAATAGAGAGGGCAAGATGGGGCTTACTCCTTTATGAGTTGGGTGGGGAAATCTCCATGGAGATGTACCTCCATTATGGAACCAGGATATCCAGGCCAGCTTGGCCAGAGAAGCTTTGTGGAAAGGTAGCTGGCCTGGTCTTTTGCCTCCTCTGATATCTCCTAATGAGATAAAGTTCTGGATCAAGAATTTCTACTCCCAGTCTCCTGTTCTACCTCCCCTCCTCACCTCCCCTTGCCAAATTCCCTCTCCTCACCTCAATCCCATTTCCTGTTCTTTTCAGCGCCAAGGCTGCAAATTTTACATGGTCTGTAACTCTTAGAACATCTCTCCTTTTCCTCCCTAACACCTTCACTTTCATGGAGACGTTGTCAGGGCTCTGTTCTTCTCTGATCCAAACCAGATATGGAGTCCTGAAGTGCTGACCCTGGGTGGGGAGGGGACAGCTGTGATTGCTGACCAACCCCTGGCCAGCTGTTGTCCATTGTTCTTCTCTCTCTACTGTCCCGTCTCTCCCATCCCGAACTCTGGCCCATAGTTGATATTCAGAGATTTCCCTTCCCACCCTGCCAGCCAATTCCAGTCACAGGCCCGTCATGAACCAGCCCTGACTCAGAAACCTCAGCTTTAATCAGACTGTAGTTGTGAGCAGGGGAACTGAGCAGGAGCTTGGAGGTCCAAGTGGGCCTTTGGATTTTTGATGGTGTAGCCAGGAACTGGTTGGGTTTCTTTGGAGCTAGCTTGGTCAGAGGGTCTGTGCCAGCAGTGTAGGTGCCATCATTCCTTTCTTCTTCATGGCCCTTTGTGTCTCCTTGCTCTTTCTCTGGGCATTGCCTGGTTCTTAATGGGAATGAGGACGTGGGGCTGGGTTGGAAGGTCCTGAGAACCAAAAATGTCGGCTTAGGTTTTAGGGCTTTAAGTTTCAGGAAGAAGGAAGGAAAAGCCTCCTCCAACCAGCTTCCCAGGAGTCTCTGTGTCTGGGTGAAAGGACTCTCCACACTGCACCTGCACTTTATTTGTCTCTATTTAGCACTAATGACCACACCCACGACCCAGTTCCTTGGGATTTTCTTTCAAAGCATCCCGCTTGTCTCCAGTTTATTCTTTCCTTCAGTAAGTATCTGTGTCTGGGCACCTCCTGGTGCCCAGCCCTGTGCTAGTCCAAGGTGTGGGATGGGGCAACTGGAGCTAAATGCTTTGGATTAGATAGGTGTGAGGGAGACAAGAGAATACATGGCCTTTGTTCACAAGGGAACTCTAACCCAGGCTTAGGAGAAGAGAATAACTTGGATTTATTGAATGCTTTAAGATTTATGAAGCAGTGGTAGGTTCACTGTGATTATGAGCTTCCAGGTTTGAGCAGAGAAGATCTATGTAGGGTTGCATTTTGGGGGAGGTTCAGTCAGGCTTTGAAGAAAAGGAAAGGGATTAGGGGTTTGGAGGATGAAAGGGAGAAGGGAAGCATCTGGGTTAGGGGCAGGGAGTCCTGCTCCATCCAGCATAGGGAAGGAGGGATGGATGAGTACAGAGCAGCCTCCCAGATCTTTGGGTAAGTGCGTTCTGAAACTTGGAACATCAGTATTTGCCTCTGGATTTAAAAAAATTTTTTTTTTTTTTTTTTGGTGACACCGTGCTGATAATATCCCTGGGTCAGACCTGTGACCTTGGGGCACCTTTTTGCCTTGTTCTGGCAGCTTCTTTTCATCATTTCTCCTGCCACCTATGTCTCAGTTTCAATCAATCACTAGGGATTAATTGGTCCATTATTATTTGTCCAGGGTTGGGCAACACAGGAGAAGAAGGACAAGGTCTCTTCTTTCCAGGCTACTTTGGGGACACAAGGGCAAAGCTTTTGGTTAAATGTTAACCTGGGAGATAAGACTGAAAATATAACTGATGTTCAGTGTGAGCTAGAGTCATCAGGGAAGTGTTCTTGGAGAGAGGGGCCATGGAGCTGGGCCTTGAGGGATAAATACTCTATTGATTGGATGGAAGGGAAGAAGAGGGAAAAGGACAGAGATGGTAATGATCATAATACATGCAGGAGCGGGGAAGGAGACTGCCCCACTGCAGCAGAGGGAATATGTTAGAGAGCAGGGGAAAAAAAGAGACCTGCAGAGGTAGCTTGGAGCCAGATTATGGCCAGCCTTGAAGGCCGGGTTTGGGAGTCTGCCTCAGCCCCCAACTCAGGACTGTTACTCTTTTGTCTGCTTTTCTGATCTTGGGGCCTGCCCTCGTCCCAGGGTCCAAGCTCATGCTTCGCCCCCTTGGCTGCTGCAGCTCTGGCTGTACTCCCAAACTGGCACACGCCTGCCAGCTGGTGGTACCTAGTCCTGAATTGAGACTGGCATTCAGGAATTGATGAATTGGCATTCTTACTTGAGCCCCTTGAAGACCCTTTGGGAATCCAGTGATAAAGGACATCTGAGTTCCCTCTAATTTCAGGAGTGAGTCAAGGGACCAGGAGGGAGTAGAATTTAGTCTGTCTCTTAGCTAAAGCCATTTGTGGCTGAGAGTCCTGTGGCTTTTGTCAGGATCTGGGACCTGAAAGCTAGGCTGCTCTGATCTTTTCCATACCCTGAGACAGATCACAGGCTTTGTCCTCATCTTACCCTTCTGAAAAATGGGTAAACAAAGCTCATCTTCCATAGGGATGGTAGGGGATTAGGGACTAGAAGAATCTGACCAGGACAGGATATCATAAATTGGGAGGGATGGATCAAATACAAGGGGGACTGGGAGAGGTGTTTTCCAAAAGTAATGGCTTTCAAAGAGAAAGTAAACTGTGTTATGACAAATTTAGCTTAGATTGAACTTCCTGCCGAGAAGTGAGATGTGTGGGTTCCCCTTGTAGGGCTTTAATATTGGGCTGATTCTCCAGTCAGTGATGGCAAAGCAGGGACTAAGAGGAGGGAGCAGCTTCCCCTTCCCTTCCCTTGTAAGCCTTGTAAAGGCTGTTTCGGCTAGAGATAGACTGATGACCCCTGGACCATGCCCCCTGACCCTGTCAGTGGGCTGGCTCCCTGGGAAGCACTGGATAATAAAGCTCCAACTCTGGAGAATAGGAGTTCTTTCTTCTCTGGTCAGTCTGCAGGGTTCCAGGATGAGCTGGTACTGGAGGATGAAACAAGCCTGCTCTATCTCTCCAGTTCCATCCCCTGGCAGAGTCTATAAACTCAGTCCCCTCATAAATAAAGGGCCTGGGAGGCTGTGGAGGTGAACTGTTTTTGGCTTACTCTGTGGTTAACCTCCCTGCCTTCCTTTCACAGGTCAGGGATATGCTCCAACTACTGTGGTTTCCTTTATATGGATCTGCCATCCAGATATGTGTCCCAACTTGTCTGGACTTTGTTTGAATGCCCTCTTCCACAGACCAGGGTTACTGCTTTGGCCTTTTAGCTACCCCTCTCTTAATGCTTGGGACCTCTGTCTTACCTTTTGTAACCCCTGAATTCTTGTGGAGGACCTGAGAGACCTTCAGGGACACTTAGAGAGCTTGAGTTTTGTTGCTGCAAATAGGTAGATTTGGGGGTTCAGAAGTACAGCTGCTTCCAAAGCTCCCTTCATCCCTCTGTCCCTTATTTTCAGGAAGATCAGGCCAGGAAGACCAATAATCAGTCTCAAAGATTAGGTGTCCTGCCCAAGAAAGAGAAGAAATTACTTTCTCTCTTAGGGCTTGAGTCTCCCCTTCGGTGAAATCAATTAAAATTCAAATTTTAGACTAAGAGGAGGAAAGAATTTTCGGTGAACTGGGCTCTGGCTTCTTAAACTGTGGGTCTCAATCCCCATGAATGTTGGGGTTGTGAAATTATGATTTGTTATCAGTAAATGTTTGATTTTTTTTTTTATCAGTAAATGTCCTACATAACTGGAATCATGTAAAAATTTCTCAGGTGAAAAGGGATTGCTGGTGGAAAAAGTTTAAGAAGATCTAGTCTAATAAATGGGGGAAAATATAGTTAACCAGAGTAATTGTAAAAAGAATTTTGAAGCAAGTTTCTCTGATAAGGCCTCATTTCTCTTTTTTTTTTTTTTGGCTGAGGCAGTTGGGGTTAAGTGACTTGCCCAGGGTCACACAGCTAGGAAGTGTTGAGTGTCTGAGATCAAATTTGAACTCAGGTCCTCCTGACTTCAAGGCAGCTGCTCTATCCACTTCGCCACCTAGCTGTAAGGCCTCATTTCTCATAGAGGGAACTGAATCAAATTTAAAAAAAATAAGAGCCTTGTCCCAATTGATAAATGATCAAAAGATATGATCTGTGTCCAAAGAACCCCTGGTCTAGTCTGACCCCCTCATTTTATGGATGAGGAAACTGAGACCTCAAGAGGTTAAAGCTGGGACTCCAACCAATGGCTCTGTGACAGAAAACTCTGGATTCTTTCCACTGTACCAGACCAGGTGCCCCTGGGCCCTGGAGGAGAAGTCTGGAGGCTTCTAGGGTGAGGGGTGCTACTTTGCCATGATCATTGGAATGGATCAGAGACACAGGTACAGGGACCTTACTTACAACTAACCGAGGCTCCTGTACCCCGAGCTCCCTTGTTTTCTTGTTGTCCAAGAAAAGAGTTCTAGGAAGGGAGGGACTCCTATTTTGGCCATCACTAGAATGAGAGCAGAAAAGGCTCTTGGGTGCACCTGTAACACCATCAGTCCCCTGCCATTCTTCAGGACTTAATTCAAGTTCAGCCTCCCCAAGAATGCCTTCCTTGATTCTTCTGTCTTTTCTTCAAAAATAAGAGCTGATATTTATATATTACTTTTTCTTTTTTTGTTGAGGTAGGTAATATATAAATAAATATCAGCTCTTGTGTCTTTCTCCCATACTCCACATATCCTTGCCTTTTCCCTAACTTTTTTCTCTTTCTTTCTTTCAAGGCAATTGGGGTTAAGTGACTTGCCCAAGATCCCACAATTAGGAAGTGTTAAGTGTCTGAGGTCAAATTTGAACTCAGGTCTTCCTGACTTCAGGGCTGGCGCTCTATTCACTGTGCCAGTTAACTGCCCCATATGTTACTTTAAAAATTTGCAAAAATACTCAGCCCAGTGAGGTAGATAGTACAAATACTATTTTCCATCTCCATTTCATTTCTGATTTCAGTACCAATGCTCTTTCCCCTGCTTTGTCTTCTTAGTAATGATTTAATTTAATCAGAATCACACACATCCAATATCTATGGAATAGCTTCAAAGTGTAGGGAGGGCACCATGCTGGGTGCTGTGAGAGCAATGGTCCCAAGAAGCCTAAATAATAAGAATATTGCTCCTTCCCCTTTTGTAGTGCTTTAAAGTAAATGCATAGTGCCTTCTCATCTCCAGTCTCTTTGATCAGACTCCGGGAATATCAGAACTGGGAGGGGCCCTAGAGATCATCTAGTCGGGGGCAGCCCCCTCACGTGACACTTGAAGAACCTGGGGCCCAGAGCCTGTGATGGACGGTCCAGGACCAAGGTCTCCTAGGGCCCTTTCCAACTCTGCCTTTCAGAATTCTAATGGAAAGTGATGTGAGCCACATTTATACCTCATGCTTTTGAGTTGTCTCACCATTTCATGGCCCCAAGAAGACCATGAGCTCAATGACAAGATAGGGGGAGGTGTGACTGGAGAAGCAGTTTGTCTGAAAAAAAAACTGTAATTTTTAGTGGAATGAGAGTTTGGTGTGAATCAATAGTGTTGAGAAAGCAGCTGAGAGAGCTGATGCCATCTTGGGCTGTATTGAGAGCCAGACTTAGAAAATGAGGGGGTTGATAGCCTGTACTGCTTGGGCTGCATCTGGGCTGTAGTGCCCAGAATTGGGCACAACATTATTTACTTATTTATTTTTTTAGTTAAAGAAGATCTATCTTCTCTCCTTTCTACCTTTCCCCTCCCATGTAAAAACAAAATTCTTTTGACAAATATATATAATCAAGTAAAATAGGTTCCCATCTTGGTAATGTGCTTCCCCTACCTCCCCATTCCCCCAAATCTGTCTCAATTTTTAGTACCATGTTTTAAGAATGGCATTGATAAGCTGAAAAGAGTTCAGGAAGATGAAAGGGCTCAAGTTAATACCAGATAAGGATCAGGGGGAAAAAGTTGGGATTATTTAATCTGGAGAAGAGAAAGCTTTGGGGGACTTGATAATCATCTTTGAGAAACATGGAAGGAGGGAGAAACAGTCAATTTGGTACAAAAGGGCAGAAAACTGGAGGAAGTGTATTAACGGTGCTCTTCAAAAAGTGGATGTGCTGCTTTGCTAGGTGGTGGGGGCTGTATTAGTGGGGGTCATTAGGCAAAGAATGGACATGGGAATGTTGTCAAAACAATTCCAAAATTCTGTGATTCTGTACCTGGAGTCCAGTTTTACCTTACTTCCCCAAGGCACAGGTGTGACACAGAGTAGATATAGCAGTAAGTGTCTGTTGACCTGAATGGTATAAAGTGTAGTATGGAAAAATCATAATCCATTAAATGTAAAGGTTAAAAGGGAATTTAGAGGTTACTTTCCTCCACCCTCATTTTGTAGATGGGGAAAGGACTCTTAGAGAAGGTCTTATTCAGGGCCATGATCAGTTAATGGCAGAGCTGAGATAAGAGCTCAGATATCCTTATTCCAGGTCACTGCTCTTTTCTATTATACTATCTATAAGACTCTGAGTTGTAAAACAAACCCCAAAGTGGGATATAGCTGCTGCTTATTTTCTTTTATTTCTTTATTTTTTTGCAAGGCAATCAGAGTTAAGTGGCTTGCCCAAATTATACAGCTAGTGAGTGTCAAGTGTGAACTCGGGTCCTTCTTCACTCCACCACCTAGCTGTCCCAGGTAGAGACCTGTCTGTGCCCCCGTCTGCTTCCTCACCTCAGTAACTGCCTGGCACCTGCCCGCTGGGTACCCCTGCCTCTGCTGTGAAGTTGGCTTCTGTGCCAGGGGACACTGCAGACCCAGGCTGTCCTGTCACAGGGCACTGCTGTTACCTTGGTGACTGGGGTGTGTGGGAGATAGAAGGGGTCAGAGTCCCATGTCCTGCTGAGGTCTTGAGAGGGACCAAAAGGGCCCCCTGTTGCTGAACTGCAGCCCACCGTGTCTCATTTTGGGGACAGAGTCTGTGACTGTGGGTCAAAGAAGGGCCTGGCTAGTGGAGTTTGAGATGGAGAGAGCAGACTTGTGTTCTGTACCCCAAATCTGGTCCCTCCCGAGACCTGCCTATTGCTTGGAAATGAGGGTGATCTTGGCTAGCTCTGGAGAGGGATGGGAAATGACTGCTCACTGAACTGCCCACCCAGATCTGCCTTTCTGGAGGTGGGGGGAAAGAAGAGGGGGAAGAGCTGCCGCCACTGTTTGCTATGGTGATGAGCCCTCCGGTTTCCATGGCGACTGAGCTAGGCTCACCTAGTTTCCCTCCTGGCTGGTGGCAAGCAATGGTGAGGGACGGGTCTGGGATAGACCCATTCCTCAGGGTGGGTACCCTGAAGGAAGAACAGGCTAGACCCTGGCAGGAAAGGCTGGAAGTCAGCATCCTTGGGGGAATCCCATTTAAGATGGCAGAGGGCTCAACCCCTGCACATTCCTGAACCCCTGGCCCAGAGCCATGGGCGGCGCCTGGCACGCCGGCCTGGAGATGCTGGTCCTGCGCCACCCGTGCCCCACCCGTGCCCCCCTCAGCTGGTCTGGGGCCCCTGCTAGGCCCTCCAAGCGTGGCTGCAGCTGCACTGAGAAGGGAAGGGAGGAGATGTAAGGACCCTGGCCCCCCCAGAGCCCAAGGTGGGCAGTAGGAAAAGCTGGTGGGCAGACTCCAGGGATGAAGGGAAGGTCCCCCAGACCCTCCTCCTCAGTGCCCTATGAGGTCGTTCCCTCCCTGAGGCACTCGGGAGATTGTCAACACACAGAGGTATATATGTGTATGTAGTTATAGCTGCACCCGTGAATACGGAATCAGAAATGTACAGTCACTGTCATGTGGCTCTAGAAATACACAAACATACATTCATGCCTGTAGTGTTTTATATGTGTTTTATATCTCTACATATGAATAATATACACCTACACATATATGTCATATTAAAATAATATATATTATGTATATAAAGAATATATTCACATATATATAAACAGCACACACCTATATGTATATACATGCAACATATATGTTGCATATATATATAAATAATACACACATATATATTATATATAAACAATACACATGTATGCTATATAAATAAATAATACATATACATATATGTTTTATATATAAATAATACATATACACATATGTTATATATAAATAAATATAAACATAAATAACAATTTTATATACAAATAAATAAGTAAATTTATGTAAATATATATAAATATATAAAAATAACACAAATATGCTTTATATATAAATAATATATACACATATATGTTATATATAGAAATAATACACAATATATTTTATATAGAAATAATATATACATACCCACACATATAAAAACAACATACATATATGTCCTATACGAATAACATGTATACATATGCACGCACACACAATATACACATGTTATACATGAACAACACACATGTCACATATGTAAATAACACACATACATACCTATACGTGGGTATGTGTATACACAAATGTATATATGGACACACGCAGCCCCACAAAACCATGTGTACACAATCACGTTCACAGACTTCTTTACCCCCTGAATCAGTCTATGCAATCCCACAAGCACCATGGTCATACATGGCCTTATCACTTATCACGTAGGGAAAGCTGTGAGCACACTTTGATGAGCGCCCTTATTGGCAAACACCTGGATGGACACAATCCTCTACTTTTATGTCACATTTTGTCTGGGCTAGGCGCTTGTGGGGCTGCTCTGAGGCTGGTACCACTGTGGGCAAGGGCTTGGCCTTTTGGAGGGAGGGAGACAGAGGAGATTCAGACCTTGGGGTGATAGGGCCTGTGTGGGGGTGAGGAGAGGACAGACTCTGAAGGTTCTTGCCACAAAGCTCCATTGTCAGAGGCCAGTAAACAGGCCCGGGCAGGGGGAGGGGGGAGGCCAGGCAAACTGGTGGGTGAGGCAGAAATCTAAGCTGGCAAGGATAAGGGAAGATGGAAGGGGAAGCCATCTCCTAGCGAGGCTCAAGGAGTAGAGTGTAGGCCTTTGGCCTTCTAGGGGCCTGCTATAGTCCTGGGGCTCCCTTCCCTGGATCCTAGTCCAGGCTTCTCTTGTGGCCAGGCGTGAGCTTGTGCTGGGCCCAGTGGCCCTGGCAAAGGTTAGAACACAGGGTCTGGAGTGAGCCCCTTGTTAGGATTCAGTCTGATTTAAATGATGATAAGAGAGATGTTAGCAGAGGGGACCAGTGGAGGCTGTTGAGAAGTCCAAAGGGGGCTGGAGGAAAGAGGGATGATAGTAAGAAAGTTGGGGGTTCCTAGCTGTGTGACCCTGGGCAAGTCACTTAACCTCAATTGCCTCAGCAAAAAAGCAAAAAAAAAAAAAAAAAAAAAAGTTGGGGATTTTCTGAATAACCTTGTTCTGTAGAACAAGGAGCTGGATAGCATGGGGATTAAATTTAGTGCTATAGACATATAGTCCCTCCTCCTACACTTGTGATCCAAGAAACAGTACTAGAGTAGGAGGCAGGGTTTTTGATTTAGGGAAACTGAGGCATCAGACTGCGTCCCAGAGGAAGGGCCGTCCAATGGGCATGTTGGTGTCCAGCCTTCAGGCGGCTGATGCCCAGGGTACTGTTGTCACCTGAAACCCTAGAGATATCATCAGAACAGTATGCCATTTCCTGGGCACGCTGCCCACTCATTAGGTTTGCCCTCTGCGCCACTGAACCTAATTCAGGGTTGGACCACCCTATTGAAGAAATGAGATGGAGTAGGGCTCATACCCAGATGAGACGGCCCTGGCCCTTGGGACGTTCATGTGGAACCATTTTTGAAAAAAATACATGTTTTCCTTCCCTTTGTTTTTACATTGCATTCATTTCTGGACCCACAGCCTTTCCTATTTACTCTTTACTTATCACAAAGACAAACAGCCAAGCAAAACCAGCTGACAAAGCTCTGGACTTGACAATGTATACAGCATTGCGCATCTGTAGTCCCCCACTTCCTTACCACAAGAAAGGATGTAAATGTCATTTTTTTTTCTCTTTGAAATGAAGATGTGATTACAATTTTGGTAAACATTGTGAATATTGTTCTTCTGATCTCGATCACTTCACTCCCTATGTAAATCTTCCTGCGTTCCTTTGAATTTCTCATATTTTCCATTTTTTTGTAGCATAGTCATATCCCAAAATATTCATGAGCCATTTGTTCAGCCCTTTCCCAACAAAAGGCACCCCTTGTGTTTCAGGTTTTTTTCTTCTACTAAAAGGGTTGCTCAAATACCAATATTATGGTACATACGAGACCTTTCTTTTTGCCTTTGATCTTCTTGGATTAGATGCCTGATAAAATGGACTTTCTGAAACAAAGGTATGAACACCTGAGTCACTCTTCATGGTTTTTAAACCTTGTAGGCAGGGAGAAGAAACAAGAGGGAAGGGGCAGTGTCTGGCTGAAAAAAGATTGAATTGCTCAGCTTCCTTTATGTGATGGCTTACCGAGTGTTTACTGGTTGTCTTACATGCCCAATCATGGGGAGAGGGTGGGGGGTAGCATGCTGTTTACAGAATGAAAAGGATCCTCAGGATAGGGTCTTTGCCATTGAAAGTTTGCTGTCTAATGGAGAAAATACAATCTATCTACATCCTTTCCCTCAAATTCAGTAAGTGTTGTTAATACTTACAATATGAGAGGGAAGATAAAATCCATATACATTCATCCAGTAAACATTGATGCCAGCCATATGCAGAACCCAGCAAGGTAAATAATTCAACTCAGCAAATATTTATCACTCATTCCATATAAGGTATTACACTAAGCACTGAGGATTAAAAAAAAAGACAATTTTTGGGGTGAAAGAGTTTGTTTCTGATATGTCCACAGATAGATATAAAATAAGGTGGGATAGATAGGGGTAAAAGGTGGGTCCAAACAATATTCTTTTTTTTTAAGCTTTTTATTTACAAAACATATGTGTGGGTAATTTTTCAACATTGACCCTTGCAAAATTTTCTCTTCTAAATTTTTCTCTCCTCTCCATCCTCTCCCCTAGATGGCAGGAAGTCTAATACATGTTAATTATGTTAAAATATATGATAAATCCAATATATGTATACATATTTATACAGTTATTTTGCTGCATAAGAAAAATTGGATCTAGAAAGAAAAGTAACCTGAGAAGGACAACAAAATGCAAACAAACACCAGTAGAGAGTGTGAAAATGCTATGTTGTGGTCCACACTCAGATCCCATAGGCCTCTCTCTGGGTGTAGACGGCTTTCTTCATCACTAAACAATTGGAACTGGCCAAACAATATTCTTTTTTTTTTTTTTTTTAATTAAAGCTTTTTATTTGCATAACATATATATGGGTAATTCTTCAACATTGACCCTTACAAAGCTTTCCATTACAAATTTCCCCCCCAGTCCCTTCCCCTCCCCTAGATGGCAGGAAGTCCACTACATGTTAATTATATTAAAATATTTGACAAGTCGCATTGACGTATACATATTTCCATACTTATCTTGCTGTGCAAGAACAGCCATATCTTCATGAACAAAAAAATAACTGAAGAAGGAAACACAATACAAGCAAACATTGATAGAGAGCATGAAAATGACATGTCAAACAATATTCTTTAGAAATATATGACGCAGGAAGAATCTCATTCTGTTGTGGATATTAGGGAAGGGTAGCTGGAGGAAGTGGTACCTGGCCTTCCTTCTGATCTTTGACAGAGGAGAAACATTCTAAAAAGTGAGGGAAAAGGAAGGAAGGCATTGCATTCTAAGCATGAGGGGTAGCCTGTGCAAATTCACAGAAGTGGGAAATTGTCATACTGAATTTAGAAAATAGCTAGTATTCCAGCACATGAAAGAGAACGATGTGAAATAATGTCAGAAAGGTAGGCTAGAGCCAGATTGTGGACAGGCTAAGAATTTATAATTCAAAATTTATAATTGAAGAATTTTTAATCTAATAAAATTAGTCAATTTATTGACAAAATAATCAAATTAATCAGATAAGATAAGGCTATCCAAATAACTATAATAGGAAATGGCATAAGTACACCGGAAAGGTATGGACCAAGTTTTATCAGAGAGCTGAGAAGGAAGAGAGAACTTTCAGCTCAGGGTCATTTAAAAAAAGCTTCTTATAGGAGATAGCATTTGATTTGATTCTCAAAAGAAAGAAAATATTTCAATCTTTATAGAGATGGGGGGAAGTCACTGAAGGTATCCAGGACAGGAAAAACAAAGGCAAGGAAGTGATAGCATTTGGCTTCATCAAGCATTATAGGATCTTAGATTTAGAGCTGGAAGTAGTTCAGTTTGATGGGCTTTGATGTGAAGCAATGGAGATATTGAAGATTTGCTAAGGAAAAAGTAGCTACTGAAAATTTATTGAACAGAATGTAGATGTGATAAGAGCTAAAACCAGTGAGATTTCCTTTTTTTGTGTGTGTGTGTGACTGGAACCATATAGAGAGAGGATTAAAGATGGGCATCAAAGATCTTTTTTTATGCTTAGATCTGGTGGTTTCATTTCTGTGCTTAGAAACATTCCGTGCCTTATTATTGCCTACTAAATGAAGTCCTATATCATTAGTCTGGAATTCAAGGCTCCCAATAATATGATTCCATTCTACAATCCCCTGAAAAATATTTTAATAGATATTTTTATATTATTTCCAAATATATCCATCCTTTTCTCCCTACTCACTGAGCCATCCCACACAGAATGAATTTTTTTTTAATAGTTCAGTGAAACTAATAATGGAGCCTGACATTTAGTAAAGTCTAATAGTTTATGAAAATTCCATACCTATACTCACTCCCCCATTTCCAGAAAGAAGAGGAGATTCATTTACTTATTTCTACTTTAAAACCAAACTTGGCCATTATTTTATTGTTGTTGCTGTTTTTATTTATCCCATTTACATTGTTGTGATCATTTGAGTATATTATTTTTCTGGTTCTGCTTACTTTATTTTGAACCAATTAATGTAAGTCTTCCTATACTTCTCTGGATTCTTCCAGTTGATCATTATTTTCTATTCCTTTAAAAAAAAAAAAAAAATATATATATATATATATATATATATATATATATATATATATATATAGTAAATTCACTGGATTTTGATCTTATTTGGTTTTATTTTGCATTTTAACTGACTTTTTGTTTTTGTAAACCTTAATTTTCAAAATTTTATCCCTCTCTCCCTACCTGGGAAAGCCAATCCTTATAATAAGGTAGAAAAAATAATAATATTAGTAGAATAATAATAATAAAGTAGAAAAAATGATGATAATCCTTTATCTCCATATGGAAACCAGCTTTAATCATGATAATTACACAGCATTCAGTTGTCTTAAAATATTTTTTCTTTTCATTTATGTTATGATCATTATGTATATTTTTTTCCTGGTCTTGTTTACTTTATTCTGAAATCAGTTCATATCAGTCTTCTAATGTTTCCAATATATTTGGAATTTGCCCCCCACTTTGTTTCTAGTTCTTTGCTATCTCAAAAAGTTCTGCTATGAAGATTTTAGAATATATGGAATTTTTATTTATATCTTTGCTTACCTCAAAAAGTTCTGCTAGGAAGATTTTAGAATATGTGGAACTTTTATTTCTGTCTTTGACCTCCTTAAGATAGATCCCTGTAGTGGCATCTATGGGCCAAACACTGGACATTTTAGTTACTTTTTTTTTTTTGCTTTTTTGCTGAGGCAATTGGGGTGAAGTGACTTGCCCAGGGTCACACAGCTGTTAAGTGTCTGAGAGCAGATTTGAACTCAGGTCCTCCTGACTTCAGGGCTGGTGCTCTATCCACTGCGCCACCTAGCTGCCCCCATTTTAGTTACTTTTAAGCATAATTCCAAATTGCTTTCCAGAATGGTTGGACCAATTTGCAGTTAGTTCTCCTAACAGAGTATTGTTCTACCTGTCTTTCTACAGACCACCCTGTCTAACCTTATCTCATGTTACTTCCCCCCCATGCACCTTTGCACCTTTGTGCTTGAGCCAAACTGAGGTA
>JAJPUD010017787.1:0-30386 GCA_023553655.1 Myrmecobius fasciatus
TCATAATGAAATTTTTTGGCTAGAGCAACTCATGAAAAGATGGAGTAGTTGGCACTCTGCAAAGTTGTAGGGTATACCTCCATTGATAAAAATCATGGATCTTTTGAAAAATTGAAGAGAGGATTCCTTTATTTTGGACCTAATGATTCTTTTCTCTTTTTGATAAGGATTGTTCATCTTTTGTTTCTGAGTTAATAAACTCAGATGTTCAACATTATAAATACTCATTACTTGTATTTCTTTCTCCATTTGTGGTCCAGTACAAATTTATTATTTAATCTCTATTAAATCCTAATGCTAGCAAGACAGTATTTTTTATTCCTCCCTAATTGATTCTCATCTCATAGACTTATTAACTTCTAATTCTGTCAGTTCTGCTTTTCAGGGAGATTTTTTTTATTGGATAAGGTTTTATTGTACTTCTTGTTCTTTTTTTTAAAATAGTATTTATTTTTCCAAATATATGCAAGTAGTTTTCAAATATTGAATTCTTATCCCAAAAGCTGGGGTCTTTGGTTTTGTCAAACACTAGATTTCTATAGTTATTGGCTATTTTCCCCTGTTATCCTAACCTATTCCACTACTCTACTTCTTATTTCTTAGCTAGTATCAAATGATTTTGATGACCACTGCTTTATAATATAGTTTTAGGTCACCTTCATTAGCATTTTTTCCATTAATTCCCTTGAAATTCATGACCTTTTGTTCTTCCAGATAAACTTTGTTATTTTTTTTTCTAGATTTGTAAAGTAATTTTTTGGGAGTTTGATTGGTATGGCACTAAATAAGTAAATCAATTTAGATAGTATTGTCATTTTTATTATATTCGCTTAGCCTATTTTTTCAACTGATTAAATTTGACTTTGTGTGGAAAGTGTTTTGTAGTTGTGGCAGATAGATTTCCAAATATACTATCAATAATTATTTTGAATGGAATTTTTTTGTATCTCTTGCTGCTGGACTTTGTTGGTAATATATAAAAATGCTGATGGTTTGTGTGGATTTATTTTGTATCCTGCAACTTTGCTAAAATTGTGAATTGTTTCTAGTAGTTTTTTTAGTTGATTCTCTAAGGTTCTCTAAGTATACCATCATATCATCTGCAAAGAGTGATAATTTAGTTTCCTCATGACCCACTCTAATTCCTTTAATCTCTTTTTCTTCTCTTATTGCCAAAGCTAACATTTCTAATACATTGAAAAGTAATGGTGATAGTGGGCAGCCTTGTTTCACTCTGATCTTATTGGGAAGGGTTCTAGTTTGTCCCCATTACATATGATGCTTGCTGATGGTTTTAAATAGATCATGCAAATAGTTTTCAAAACTTTGCAAAACCTTGTTTCAAAATTTTCTCTCTCTCCCCCTACTCCCTCCTCCAAAAATAGCAAGCATAGGTTAAACATATATAATTCTTCTAAATATATTTCATTATTCGTCATGCTGCTCAAGAAAAATCAGATCAAAAGGAAAAAAAAACCAGGAGAAAGAAAAAAAAAAGCAAACAAGCAGCAGCAGCAAAAAGATGAAAAGAGTATGCTTTGATCCACATTTAGTGTTCATGTTCTCTCTCTGGATATGGATGATACTTTGTATCACAAGTCCTTTGAAATTTCTTTGAATCACTTCTTTGTTCACATAATTTTATTGTTACTGTTGTACTTCTTTTTCTAAACTTGTTATTTTTCTTTCCAAATGTTTCTTCCATAAATCCCATACATTTTCTTGTTCTTCCTTCTGGCACTCTAATTTGTGTGTGTGTGTGTGTTTTTTAATGACTTTTAGTTATTTAAAAAAAAAATCTTGTTTTATTTGTTCCAGAAATTCTAGTTGACTTTGTGTCTAAGCTATATTTTTCTTTGAGGTTTTGCTTGTTGATATTTCTAGAGTCATTCTTTTCTTTTGGGTTTGTCTTGAGCAGCTCTATTCATCACAATAGCTCTTTAGCATGGGATTCTGTGTGTGTGTGTGTGTGTGTGTGTGTGTGTGTGTGTGTGTGTGTACTTATTCTTTGGTCCTACTTCTGACTTTAGACTTTAGGTTAGGCCTGGAATCTGTGCACTTCTGGGAGAATTCTGAACTGAATTTTTGTCCTCTTGGGTCCTTCTGCTGCTTTCTTAGGATATTGAGCAATGTGTTATTCCAAGATCTCAATGCCAGCTTAGGTTGGGGACCCATAAGCTTTCATTGCTTACAGAGAGTGGTGTGATCCAGGACAAAATGATCATTGCACTGCAGAACTGAACTCTGCAAGTTCCTGACTTGGATCTATACAACCTTTCTATTGGCTTGTTCCTGATTGAAAATTCCAGTAGATTACAGTTGAATTCAGTCACTATCAGCCAACTGTAAAACTCTGCTGGTTCTGAGTGATAGAACTGTAGGCTCTCCCAGGTCAGAGATTCCTACTCCAGTTTTTCCACTGTAGGCTTTAAATTATGCTGTAGACTAGAACTGAGTTACACATAGCTCCTCTCGTAGGGTCAAAGCCACATAATTGTTTTTTGCCTCTTAAACTTCTTCATCATTCAGCACACAACTAGGGTCCATGATAGAACACTACCCCCTACAAATAATATCCTGCAACTGTGACCTGGAATTGAGTAGTAAGAGGTAGAGCTGTTAGCAGGCACTTTTCTCCTCCATCCTGTGTAAAATTGAGGTCCTCCTGTATAGATTTAGGATCTCTTTTTGCCTCAGTCTAACTGGCTCTGTACTTTTTCAATTTCTGTGTGCTGGAATGCCCCAACTTCACCTTCCTTAGGGCCGGGACTATAGACTACTCTGTCTATCTGTACGAAGACTGGAAGAGTGTCTTGCTGTGATTTTTTTTTTTTTTCTTGGATTTCTGATCAGGACTTAGTCTAGTGCAGTTTTTAGAACAGTGTAGAGAAGTTGTTTTGGAGGAAGTAGACCATATTTCTTCCTGCCACTTCTATCTTGGTTTCACCTTTTCTAATTAATTCTCTATCCAATTCTACAGTGGTTGTTTCAAACCTCTTTTCTCCTCAAACCTCTTTGTAAGACCTTGTCTCATCTTTATTAAGGAAATGGAGTCTGTCTGCTGGGTGTTTCCCTCGTTTTATTTCATAGTCCTTTAATGTGATGACCCATTTATTCTATTTCTCATTTGCTCCAATCTCCTCTTCTGGGACATTTCTAGACTAATGGCTCCAGCTCCTACCTTTTCCTCTTCCCCCCCACTTCTACCTCTAGTTCCTTTTAGAATTTCTGTGCTTCAACGTAACATTTTCATGATCTCTATTGACATTTGCTTGCATTGTGTTGCCTTTCTCTGATTCTTTTTTTTTTTTTCTTGTAGATAGGATTTTTCTTGCATAACTTCTCAAGCATTTCAACATTATTAACATGTAGTGGACTTCCTGCCATCTAGGGGAGGGGAGGGGACTGGGGGTAAAATTTGTAATGGAAAGCTTTGTAAAGATCAATGTTGGGGAACTACCCATACATATGTTATACAAATAAAAAGCTTTAATAAAAAAAATAGAATTTCTGTGCTTTAGTAGAGTTTCAAGTTATGAAGTAAACCCCCTAAAATTAACAGCAAATTTAGGAGGTAATAATAGGAAGGGAGAGATCATTCCAAAATAACTCAAATGAATAAATTCTTTGGAAATTAGTCTCTTAAGACATATTCATTATTTTTACATATTCAATTTCTTAAAGAAATAAAGAATAACTTAATTAGATGGAAGACTATTTGGTGCCTATGACTGGACTATATCAGTATAATAAAAATGACAGTACTACCAAAGTTAATTTACTGTTTTAATGCCAATCTAAACCCATTATCATAGGAGTACTAGCCAGACTTTAATCAAATAACAATTCATTTAAAGAAACAAAAGACCTAGAATAATAAAAGAAATAAAAAAAGAAGATGGAAACGAAGGTGAGATAGCTCTCCTAGACCTCAGTTTATATTATAAAGTAGCAGTCATCAAAACTATTTGTTATTGGTTTAAAAATGGAGAATTTTGAACAGACTGGAAAAAGAATTAGAAACAAGCGACTCAGTAACCCAGTATCTGATAAATCTCAAAACTCAAGTTACTTAGGTAAAAACTCCCACTTACTTAGAATTTCTAGAAAAACTAGAAAGCAGTATGACAGAAATGAGGCTTAGACCAACATATTACATTACATTCCCAATTAATTCAAAACTAATGTGTGACCTATTTTAAGATTTCACAACTATGGGTAACTTTATTTTTTAACGAAACAAGGGACAGAGCCACTTACAAAAAATAAAATAGATAATTGTGCTGGTATGAAATTGAAAAGCTTTTGCACAGTCAGAACTAATATATCTTAAGTTAAGAAGGGATACCACTAAGTGGGAAAAAATATTTTTTATCGGATATCTCAATTGGATTTGGAATCCAAGAAACATAGAAAACTAACAAAAATATAGATGTAGCTATCTACTGTATTTGTTAGTTGGCTAGATTTCTTGGTTGCAGTATAGGAAGAGTTCAAGGAGGGCTAATACCTGGTGTGAGGGCTTGCTGAGCTCTTTTCTGTGATGCTAATCCACTTTAGGTTTCTTGCCTCCTAGTTCTTGCCTGTTACTCCAAGAAGCTGTAGCATGCAAAGTGGTCACACCCTGAAAAACCCATCTCAGCAAATGGTCCATATCAGGTTGAGAGTAACCACAGGCTTTAACTCATCTGTGAATTTGGAGAGATTTGGGGAGTTAGGAGGTTAAGGAGGTGCTAAGTATGTGAAGCCTTCCTGGTGGAAAAAGCAGCTGAGAGCAGTTTGTTCCAACAGCCATGAAGGTGACCAAAGCAGGTGTTATGGAGTACTTTAATAACTTCAGAAATAAAATTTCTACAAACTTAAAAAACAATTATTTAAAAGTTTATCAAATTTGTTTTGTATTTAGTTTTGTAAATTTTGAATAATAAACTTCATTTTAATTCATCATGGTACTGTGTAATCTTGTATTGCATATGTGACAGTTTATGGATATTTTATCAGACCAGAAGTTGAAGAATGAAGGTCTTTTTGTTTGGCCATTTCAAACATTTGATCTATCTCTATTAGACTTTTTCTTGTGGAGTTATATCAAAACTGTCATACATACATCAAAACCTTATTCTTTCAGTTACTAAATAGCAGCTGATAAAAATTTTTTACAAAGTCTGAAAACTAACCAAAGCAATGTATAGTATAAGATAGTGGTTATGTTAAACATTAATAAGAAACATATCAATATTTTAAAATTTTAAATAATTAATCTTTCAAATGTTGCTTTTTTATAAGTTTGAAGCTTTTATACTTCTAAATTAAAGTTTAAAACTGCAATTAGAACATTTGGAACATCCTGTATATATTCAAGAGATATTTTGTTTGTAGTTTGTCCTTCATTTTCAAAGAGGACTGATGACACCACAGGGCAATGTCATGACTTTATAAGTAAAATGGATTTAAGTGAATTGGAATTACACAGTCATTGGAATTCAGTGGCAGGACAAAAGGCAGGACCATTTTCAATGGTCCAGGATGCAGTGGATGCCATTGGTGTCTTCAATGCCTGACCAAGCTCTAGGCACTCCGTAGCTTTTTTTTTTTCCTCCAGATCTTAGCACATAATTGGATTGTTCTGTTTTTTTTTTTTTCTTATTTCTTGTACATTTCTCATCTTGACTACTTAATGAGATTGGTTCTTTTGTTACGTTTATAATGATCAGTGTATGATAGGTACTCTGAAAACGTGGGAGGGAGGAACACCTTTTGGTGTAGTGTTTGCTCAGTAAGTGTTTGTCAATACGTTATTTTACCCACAAGCCTTCCTTGCCACTCTCTCTGTTTTCTTTAATATTGGACCCATCAAAAGATGCAGACCCTTGAATCTTTAGTAACTAGTTTGTCACTTACTAGCCCAATGTAGAAGCAATAAGGTGTCTCAGGTGGATAGAACACTGGACTTGAAGCCAGGAAAACCTGAGTTCAAATGTGACTTCAGACACCTGGTAATTTTGTGAGCTCTGCCATAATTTACTCAAAAAGGAAATGGCAAACCATTCCACTAACTTTGCCAAGAAAATCTCATTGATAGTATTGGTGTAATATCATGAGATTCATGAGATCAGAAAGAGTTGGACAAGACTGAACAACAGTCAAGTGTAGAGTCCCATTTTTTCCCTTTTCTTTCTTTTGAGGCAAAGTGCTGAAATAAAAAGAATATTAGCCTTGAAATCAGAAGACTTGAGTTCTAGGCTTGGTGTCTCCCACATTATAATAGCCATGTTGCTTTTTTGAACAAATAATTTGACATTTCTAAATCTCTGTTTCATCATCTGCAAAATCAGCTTAATGATTTTTAACAATTCCTGTTAGTTATGAATCTCTTGTGAAATAATTTGAATATATTTAATGTTTTTTTTTAAATTTTATTTTATTTGCAAAACATAAGTATGGGTAATTCTTCAACATTAACCCTTACAAAGCTTTCTGTTACAAGTTTTTCCTTCCTACTCCCCACCCCTCCCCTACATGGCAGTATATCTACTACATGTTAATTATGCTAAAATAGTTGACAAATTGAATATATGTATACATATTTCCACATATCATTTTTGTGCAAGGAAAATTGTATCTACAAGAAAGAAAAATCAGAGAAAGGAAACACAATGCAAGCAAATATCAATAAAGAGCATGAAAATGTTATATTGTGGTCCACATTTCACACCCCTCTTTCTGGGTGTATATGGCTTTCTTCACTGAACAATTGGAAGTGGTTTGAAACGTTTCATTGTTGAAGAGAGCCATGTCCATCAGAGTTGATCATCATATAGTATTGTTGTTGCCGTGTATAATGATCTCCTGGTTCTGCTCATTTCACTCAGCATCAGTTCGTGCAAGTCTCTCCAGGCCTCTCTGAAATCATCCTGCTGGCCGTTTCTTACCAAACAATAATATTCCATAACATTCATATACCATAATTTATTTAGCCACTCTCCAATTGATGGGCATCTACTCAGTTTCCAGTTTCTAGCCACCACAAAAAGAGCTGCCACAAACATTCTTGCACATGTGGGGCCCTTTCCTTCTTTTATGATTTCTTTGGGATATAAGCCCAATAGAAACACTGCTGGGTCAAAGGGTATGCACAGTTTGATAACTTTTTGAGCATAGCTCCAAATTGCTCTCCAGAATGGCTGGATCTATTCACAGCTCCACCAACAATGCATGTGTCCCAGCCTTCCCATATACCCTCCAACATTAATCATTAACTTTTCCTGTCATTTTAGCCAGTCTGACAGGTGTGTGTAGTGGTACCTCAGGGTTGTCTTAATTTGCATTTCTCTGATCAATAGTGATTTGGAGCACCTTTTCATATGACTACAAATAGTTTTAATTTCATCCTCTGAAATTTTCTGTTCATATCCTTTGACCATTTATCGATTAGAGAATGGCTTGAATTCTTATAAATATGAGACAATTCTCTATATATTTTAGAGATGAGACCTTTATCAGAACCCTTAAATGTAAAGATGATTTCCCAATTTATTGCTTCCCTCCTAATCTTGACTGCATTGGCTTTATTTGTACAAAAACTTTTTAACTTGATATAGTCAAAGTTATCTATCTGGTGTTCAATTAAGAGTTCCAGTTCTTCTTTGGACATAAATTTATTCCATCTCCATAGGTCTGAGAGGTAAACTATATGACATTCCTCTAATTTACTTATAATATCACTCTTTATATCCAGATCATGAACCTATTTAGATCTTATCTTGGTAGGTGGTGTTAGATGTGGGTCAAGCCCTAATTTCTTCCACACTAGTTTCCAATTCTCCCAGCACTTTTTGTCAGATAGTGAGTACTTATCCCAGAAGCTGGGGTATTTGGGTTTATCAGTGAGTACTTATCCCAGAAGCTGGGGTATTTGGGTTTATCAAAGACTATATTGCTATAGTTATTGCCTAGTTTGTCTTGTGATTCTATCCTATTCTACTGATCGACTACTTTATTTCTTAGCCAGGACCAAATGGTTTTGATGACCACTGCTTTGTAATATAGTTTTAGATCTGGTACAGCAAGTCCACCTTCATCAGCCTTTTTTTTTCATTAATTCCCTTGAAATTCTTGACCTTTTGTTCTTCCAAATGAATTTTGCTACTATTTTTTCTAGATCTGTAAAATAATTTCTTGGGAGTTTGATTGGTATGGCACTAAATAAGTAAATTAGTTTGGGTAGTATTGTCATTTTTATTATATTCGCTACGCCTACCCATGAGCATTTTATGTTTTTCCAATTGACTAGGTCTGATTTTATTTGTGTGGAAAGTGTTTTGTAGTTTAGTTCATATAGTTCCTAACTTTCCTTTGGCAGATAAATTCCCAAATATTTTATACTATCAACAGTTATTTTGAATGGAATTTCTTTTTGTATCTCTTCCTGCTGAACTTTATTGGTAATATATAAAAATGCTGATGATTTATGTGGATTTATTTTGTATCCTGCAACTTTGCTAAAGTTGTGAATTGTTTCTAGTAATTTTTTAGTCGTGTTTCTAGGGTTCTCTAAGCATACCATCATGTCATCTGCAAAGAGTGATAATTTGGTTTCCTCATTACCCACTCTAATTCCTTTAATCTCTTTTTCTTCTCTTACTGCCAAAGCTAACATTTCTAAGACAATATTAAATTATAATGGTGACAGTGGGCAGCCTTGTTTCACTCCTGATCTTAATTGGGAATGGTTCTAGTTTGACTCCATTACATATGATGCTTGCTGATGGTTTTAAGTAGATACTACTAAACACTTTAAGGAAAAGTCCATTTATTCCTATACTCTCCAGTGTTTTTAATAGGAATGGGTGTTGGATTTTATCAAAGGCTTTTTCTGCATCTATTGAGATAATCATATGCTTTTTGTTAATTTGGTTATTAATATAATTGATGATGCTAATAGTTTTCCTAATATTGAACCTATTTAATGTATTTCAAAATGCTAAAACACTATATGATGTGTCCTCAAAATCTTAGTGCAGTTTTAATAGATTAATAACTTAAACTGCACTAAAACTTTGGGGACACATTATATAAATGTAAGCTATTTTTTTTTCTAGCATCTAACACTACCCTTCATATAGCAGATACTTAACATGTGCTTATATAAATGAATAGCCCGTGTCATAAATAAATATGTAAAAATAAACAAATTCTAATTCATGAATTTAAGGAAATTTAAGGAAATTTGTGCCATATCAAATGTCAAATGTGAGGAATTAAAAACATGGCAAGATTTGTTTGAATTGATGCAAAATGAAATTAGCAGAAGCTGGAGAAAAGTATACAGAAATGACTAAATAAGGTATGAAAAGAATTCTCAAACAGAACTGAACTTTGATTTGTCACTGTAATAACAAATCATGGCTTCCAAGAACAGTTGAGATAGAGAAGCGCAAGTACAAAGTTTTGCATATGTTGAGTGCAGTGACTATGTCATTTGGTTTTTGCTTAATCATTTCTCTTTGTTTCAGGATAGGTTATTTGTTGGATGGTAGAAGGGAAGTACATCCAGCACTGAATGTGCTGTGAAAAACAAAAGGCAGCCAAAAATTTAAAAAAAAAAAAAAAGCAGTAATATTGGTAATAGATAGGACTTTGTAAACAGTAGTTTGTCATTAATTTCATTTGTTTCTAAATTAGTTATACCAGTTAAAGAGCTGTTGCAATATTTTTTCCCTTTTTAAATTTTTTTATGCTAAATCTGTGATAACAGCCTAAAAATTTAAAACACATTTATTAAGAATTTTTCAAGGCACATTGAGAAGTCTTAAATAAAATGTAAAATGCTAATAATTGAGCTATAGGACACTTTATATTTTGCAGAGTTCTTTATGCATGCTAATTTGACCATTTGACTTTAAGAACAGTACCATGATGAAGAGATATAAAGTGAAGCAGAACTATAGATTCTACAGATATAAAGTGAAGTAAGCAGAACTATAGGTAGTACTACAGGTATTGACCCTACTTTACACATGAGGAAACAAACTCAAAGAGGTTAAAGACTGATCATATAGCTATTAAGTAGCAGATGTGGGACTTAAAACCCATGCTTCTTGATTCTACATTTATTGCTTTTTCTGCAAAATACTATGCCATCCATGCTGACAAAGATACCTTATAACCAAACTCCTCAGTCACCATACCCTACAATAACTTGTAGGTTTTGTCTTTGTCCCTCCTCACTTCACCAGTCCCAAGAAATTAAGGTCTTTATGATCTCCCCCACAGGTAAACACACATTTTTAGGTAGCCAGATAATTCAGTAATATTGAGGAACCTCAGGTTTTCTTTTACAGAGAATCTTGAATTTTAAAAAATATTTAAAAATACTAATCTTTAAAATTTAATTTAAAAATATTAATTAAAATCATCTTTAAAATATCAAATAATTAATTGATTTTAATTTTAATGGTATTTTATTTTTCCAAATAAATGCAAAGATAGTTTTCAACATTCACCTTTGTAAAACCTTGTGTTCAAAATTTTTCTCCCTCTCCTTCCCCTCCCCCCCATCTGCCAAAGACAGGAAACAATCTGATAAGGTTAAATATGTAGAATTCGTTATGCTGAGAAAACAAAAATCAAAAGATCAAAAGGGGGAAAAATACAAGAAAGGGAAAAAAAACCCAAGGAGGAAACAAAAAAACAACAAAAAGGTGAAAATACAATGTTTTGATCCACATTCAATCTTCATAAATCTCTCTCTGGATGCAGATGGCTCTCTCTCTTTCTCCATCACAAGTCTCTTGGAATGTCTTGGGTCACCTCATTGTTGAAAAGAACCAAGTCCAATCATAGCTGATCATGACATAATCTTGTTACTGTGAAAACAGCATGGGCAGCTAAATCTGCAAGACTTGGCCTGAAGTGAATTCCCCTTCCTTTAGGAAACATAAAAGAAACCTCTCTAGGTCCATAGATAGTGTGCAGTAATTGTTCTCCTGTATACTTAATGGGGGAATATTTGGCTGTCAAAATCCCCTTTCTTTCCATATAGCCCTATGAGACATGCAAAATATGTTGGAGTCAGTAGAGATGTTCACTCTCATTCCTTTCCCCAATTCTAAAGTTCTGATATAGGTAAAAATGCTCCAAAGCATTTGTGGGGGGACAGAATCTCCAACAATTGGCCCAGGATGAGTTTAGGAGCTTTCTCAATTAGAAGGGCTGTGGCAGCTAGCTCTAAGACAGAGGGTTCACCACAAAGACACCCAAGTTTCTTTGAGAAGTAATCAAAATCTAGCATAGGGTTCCAGAGACTCCCTGGGATCTGGCCCCAGCTTCCATCAATGTACAGTGTAAAAGTCCTTAGGTAGGGCCAGGTAGGTACCTGGCTTAGGTACAGGCAAGAGATTAGTTTAGCTTTCAGGGTCCCTAAAAAGGGAAGGTGGGAGGTGGCCTAAATACTTAGGCAAAGTGGGCCTTCAGACAAAGAAACTCTTGCCCCAGGAAGCAAAAGAGTTAAAAGATTTTATTGCAGCAGCCAGAGAAGCCTCTAGGGCTGGGCTGCAGACTTGTTCTGTGTCTCTTATCTTCCACTGACCATTTGCTCTGATTACAGAAATTTGCTATGAGAGGAAAAAGTAGGGACATGATTATAATATAATATAATCAATCAAAACTGATTCTTCAGACCTCAATCTAAGAGTACATACATGACAAGATAAAGCATCCTTATCTCTGACAACTAATTATGCAGTAACAATTCACCTCATAGTTAGACTCAGGAATAATCAGCTGGGAAGCAAAGAAACAGAATTGGGAAACTGAGTCAGAAGGATCCCACTTTAAGCAGAGGTTAAGATTGTCCTCCCAATTCCCTCCCAGATAAGACATCCACCTATTAGGAATCCCTCTGAGTAACTTACGGCGTTTCTCTCAAATGGTGAACTACTGACTTAATGATGCATCAGACAATCAAATCCAAATTCAAAACTCAAAACAATATTAGTTACAGTCCCAAGAGATTTCATCTCAATAGCAAGTTTCACCAATCAGGGGGTTCAGGTCTATATGAAAACAAAGAAACAAAAATCTTACAAACCATAGTGCATAACCTATCAAATGCACCTGCAAAACAGTCAAAACTAGTGCAGGAATATCAGGCTAAAAATTCTGCTGTAGGTACTTCAGGAAAACTATAGACCATATTCATTAAACAAGGAGACCATTATGCACTTAAATAAATATTAAATAATTTGCTGAGGACAGATGGAGACTTTGGTAGAAATAGTCACTTTCAGAAAACTTGCAGTTTTGACAACCCTTTTTAAAGTTTCTTACACTGCTAATCAGTGGAATCTTTGACACAGCATGAAAAATGACCTTGCCTTAAAGCAGCCATAAACTTGAAAAATAAAAATAAACATTCAGTTATTAATACCATGTAAATATAAGCTATTCCTTTAAAAGATAAAAGCAATTAATGTTAAAGTAATTTCATTTAATCAGCTAAGGGGGAAGGTGAGCTCCAGTGAGTGGGTTTGTTCTCTCACTCTAAGAAGCAGCCACACCCAGTGGGAGGAGGATGAATTAAATCTTCACATTTCCAAGGCAACAGATCTTTCCCTTTCCCCTTCCCCCACTCCATGTGGTGTCTCTCCCAATTCCACCATGCTTCCGGACCCCATTTTTCCTTATAGCTAATTCTTTTAGGGTACCAAGTCCCCCGAAGGATTTAGCCTGCCAGCTAAGGACATGCCCCACCCTTATGGGATATCTTCTTTCCCCTATCAAATGACAAGTTCCTTTAGAAGTTTGCCCCTTTCCATAATAAATCTACCTTTTGCAATGTGAAGTCGTCACATGACTAAACCCCAACTTTGGTGCCTATCATCAGCAGGTATCTACCTAATTTACATAATACCTAACAATTTTATGTTTCAATATTATAACAATAACAGCCAAGAACTTTTTTTGTTTTTCCCAAAATTAGGGCAAAAAGATTACAATTTATGTAAAATTGCTTTTTCTATCATATTGCAAATAAAAAATTTCACTGAAATGATTGAACATATTTTCTTTCTCTCCCTTGCATTCACCCCTTTGTCTATATGTTTGCTGCAGTCAGGGAATGGGGGAAGGGGGAAGAAGGAGAGAGAGAGAGAGAGAGAGAGAGAGAGAGAGAGAGAGAGAGAGAGACTCTCTTTACTCTGTACTTTCCTCCTCATGGAGGCCTTAATTTAGTGGGATTTGCTTCCAAATTACTTTACACACACATAAAATTCATTTATCTCAACGTTGGTAAATTGCCAACACTTTATTATATATAGCATTTGTTTTATGGTAAGCACTTTTGCAATCTCGAAATGACCAATTGCCAAGCTCCCCAATCACTGCTCTCAAAAATCATCTAACTTTTTCCAGCTTGGCCAGAGCTGAAGTCCACAGGAAAAAGTCAGGTTTTTTTTGTCTTGTTTTTTTGTTTTTTAAACAAACTCTAGCCCACAGACAGACATGACAGACAGTCTGCACAAAATCACAAACAAGATTCAAACAAAAATTATATGGAAGAGCGCCATCCCTTCCCCACACATAAGACAGAAATATCTCATCAAGTGCACTTTTGCTCCAAAGATTTGGTTTGGATTGCTTCTTCCCCGATCTGGGGAGAGCAGCTGACCTCTTGGCTCAGATCCCCAAGCCTGAAGAGGTCATCCCCATCCAGCACTCATCGAGAGTGCCCCTCTGCTCTATGCCGTTTATCAGAATTTCCTTTTGGTTTACTAGGCACTACCCCTTACCTTGGATCACCAAGCCTTAATGATCCCAGAGTTCCCTTCTGCCTAAGGACAGCCCAAAGACACAAGCAGTGCCCTGGGGAGGGCAGCTTCTATCTGGACTAGTCCTCCCCCTTTACCCCTGGATTATGCATGCAAAAATTACCTGCCTGGCCACTTGCCCTCAGGCTTCTTCTTTGGACACTTGTGCTCCTCTTTGTATTTGGATGCCTCTCTTAAGGCCCATACTTCATGGAGAGGGAGACTGAGGGTCTGATCTCAATAGAAAACCCCTGCCATCCCTCTGGGAAGTCCCAGATCCCAGACAAGCCCCCATAAACTATGTGGACTGGGTGCTAGATCCCCTTACCCCAACTGACTCAGCAGCATCTTCATATACAAACAGGAAGCATTTATTCAGTCCTTGCAAGGAAAGGTCCAAACATACCAGCTGACCAGACCCAGACCCTTTGAGCTCCCATCTCACAGCGTGGGGTACCTGGCCTGGCAAGTGGAAATAATGAATTAGTTAAATAGCAAAAGACTTAGGTTCATTGGCTGGGCTGAAAAGGAAGTAACCATTGACCAGTAGTCGACAATGCTGTCTACTCCCTGTCACATAATGTTATATGGATCACATAGCATTATATGGATCACATAACTTCCCGAAAGTTAGGCCTAGGGTCTAATCTATTCCATCTCATAGACTTTTTGAGAAATTTTCATCTGGTCCCATTCAGAATGTTGGTGCCTTTTGTCCTAAATTCTCTGGTCTTTCGACTGGCTGATTTTATTTTATTTTTTTTTTTTGATATTTATACTTAATTTTTATTCTTCTGGAAATTCTTGGAGTTGTTGCCTTGCCACTTCAAGGATCATTTCAGATTTTGTCATACTGACTTCAGATTCAGGAGGTTTGATTATTTTCTTTGTTGCAAAGTACTTGCTCATTGTGATGAAATTTTTCTTAAAATGCTTATTCATTTTTCCTTAATTAACTGAAGTCTGTCTTAATCCCTGTGATTTTTTTTTCAACTTTGCTTGCTGAAAATTTACCATAGATCCTTTTTTGTAAGAAGGTACTGCACTATTGTGTCCTTTCCCCAGCTTTGCTGTCTGTTCTTTAGTCTCTTAGGCTTTCGAGGTTGGACAACATCAACACCAAGATGTTTCCAGTCATGAAGGTGGCTAGTTTGGAATACTGAGGGAAGGAGACTGAATGGCTGCTGTAACTAAGCCAAGTCTCTATAGTTGCCAAGCATTTATTATCTCTCCCTTTCAAGTACTCTCTCTCCCCCCCTCCCCCAATAGGGGGGAAAAATCCTTCTAACAAATATTAATGACCAAGCAAAACTAATTCCCATCATTGGTGATATTCAAAAATGTGTGTTTTTCAAAATCACTTGTCTTTACAATTTTATTGTGTGAATGGTACTCTTGGTTCAAATCTTCTATGAACTCCACTGCTCTTTCTGAACAATTTATTTAGTCTTTAGACTGGTTACCAGGGGCTGATTAGGGAATAGATAAGGAGAGGCTCTCCTGGGACATTTCTGAGAAAAGTTTTCCAGAAGTCCTTCTTTTATATCTGTTCACTGTATTTTTCCTACTGTATAAGTATTAATTTTAATTATCATTGTGCTGCTGGTTTTTTCCTCTATTTTTTTTTTATAACTCCTTCCCCTTCCCTCTCCTCCCCGCGCCCCCCCCCCCCCCCCCCAGGATTCACAATCTCCAGAATTGTCCTCTTTCCTCATTTTTTGATCTCATGACTACTATAACTGACTAATCTCAACTTATCCCCAAAAATAGGTGCTTAAAATTGCAGCAGCTGAGAATGTTACCAGTGTACCTCCCATTTAGAGAAAGCTTTGTGAGCTGTGAAGGAAGCTGAAAGCATGCTCTTCAACTCAAAGATACCATTACAAAACTTGTACCCAGAGAGGTAATAGAGGAGAAACATATTCACGGAAATATTTATGGCAGCTTTTTTTGTACTGTCAAAGAACTAGAAACTAAAGGGTGGTCATCAGTTGGAATTGATCAAATTTTGGCATATGGATATAATAAATAATTGTACTAAAAGAAATGACAAAATGAATAGTTTAGAGAAATTTGGGAAGACAATAAAACAATGCACATAAAATGAACAGAACCAAGAGTACCATTCACATAATAAAATTGTAAAGACAAGTGACTTTGAAAAACACATTTTTGAATATCACCAATGATGGGAATTAGTTTTGCTTGGCCATGAATATTTGTTACAAGGATTTTGGGTTTTGTTTTTTTTTCTCCCTATTGAAAGGGGGGTACTTGAAAGGGATAGATAATAAATGCTTGTTAACTGAAAAAAATAAAAATTAAAAAAATTGATACTTGAATGTTCTGGTGCCTTATGGTAAACTTAGTTATATGGATACTCTCTACTTATATACATTGCCACTCTTTTCATGTTGTATGAGTTTTATCTATATCTTACCCAATGTATTAGAGATGTTTTTTTCTTATTTCTGATATTTTAATATTGTGGCTATCAGTGCAACATAGGCTCTTTGGTATTCTTTCCTTATACTAAATGGCCAGGTTATTTCCTGTTCCAGTCATAAACAGCTTCAATGATTTTTTGCAGCACTTTTTTTATATGTCTTTGCTGTTGAAATTCTATGGTCTTAAATGGTTTGCTATATATCTTTATCTTTCACCCTGGAAATCTTTTTAATTCTTATGGAATTTTGTTATTTGCCCTTATTTGTCATCACTAGAAGTCTGTGATATTAGGGTGCTAAAATTGATTAGTATTTCATTCAACAAATTCTGTTGTGCATATAGTAGTAAAGAAAGATAGAGCTAGAGATCAACATTAGAAAGAAGTCCAGTGTTTTATATGGTCCATTTCCGAAGTCTTAGTGCTGTTTTAAATTACTAAAAGCTTATCTGAAGCTTTCTAAGCTTAAAACTACATTAAAACTTTTGGATTGGGACAATCTGTATTTTTTTAAAATTGAAAATGAGCAGGAATTGGTGAAAAACATGGTAAGTAGGTTTATAAATTGTAAATTTAAAGATAAATTGATTTATTCTAGGGACAAATGTCTCTAAATATTTGGCCTTATCAAATGATCCTAATAGTCATTTTTTATTTTGCCATGTTTTTACAAAGGAGACAGTAGTTTTTATGTCATTGAATAATGAAGAGGTAAGTAGTTACCATTTGTGGGCCAGAACATTATTGTAGTTGGATCAAGAAATGTGTAATTCCATAAATAAACAAATATATACTTTATAGATGAATGAACAATATTTCTTGCTCATACGTAGGGTTTTGTTTTTGCTTTTGTTTTCAATCTGGACCTTTGAATTCATTATTGTAAAGAAATTCCTTGGTGTAGATACTCCCCCTACTGACAAGATCAGCTTCCTTTTTAAAGATAGTTTTTAGAGAATTGACTAGGGATACTAAGAGATTAAGGGAATTATCTGGGATAACAGGGCTGGTATGTGTCATTCCTCTCCTCACACCCATGCCATTCCTTCTCTGTAGCTTTGCTGGAGGCTTCTGTGACTAAGCTGTTAGATGCTTGAATCCTTCCATTTCCAACCAACTACTGGGTTTTATATAAGTCTCACAGAGGGTGATCATCTCTCTGCCAATATGAACAGACTTTCTGCTTCACCTGGTTGATGTGCCTTTGACTGATTAAAGGGGAGGTATTCATGGCTTGTTCACACCTAGTGAACAATTGGGGTGTTCTCATTTGATAAAGGTATCTAGGCATCTTGTCACTTTAATTGGAATGAGGTTATTGATTGTTGACTCAATTAACAATTATCTTTATGTAAGTTGTGTTGTAATTAATAAAATATTAATTTGTTTTAAAGTTTTACTGATTTCCTAATAGTTTAGGTGGGTTTTTTTTTTGCCCGTATGTATTTTCTCAGTATACAGATAACATAATGTGTATTATGTTAGGATTTCATCAATTTTTTTTTTTACCTTTTTTAAAGGGATCCTGATAGTCAGAAAGGTTTGCTCAAACTCAAAAGGGATGAAAACAGCTGATTTTAGAAGTACTGAAATCATTAGAAATACTATTTGAGGACTACAGCAAAACTTTAAGGATTGCAACATTGTACTTTATTATAAATGGGGCATTAGTTTGACATCTATTGCATAGATTACAATATTACATATATTTCTTTTTACTGATATATATACACTGACATTTCTCTCTCTTAGATTTCTGATTTTACCAGTGGTCCTGAAGAAAGGTTCAGTTACTGTCAAAAGTATGCCTAAGGTTTATCCCTGAAAGGCTTTTGTGTTGATATGTATATAATTTATGAAAACTGCTAACGAGTGACATTTCTCTTCTTTGGCTTTGTTTGATGGTAAACTAGATGAATTTTAGGAATTTAGCATTAAGTTCATGAACTAAGAAAGTCATTTGGACACAGATGACTAAATTTTTCCATTCAATGTATCTTATTACCTTTAACTGCCTATTACAATCATGCTTTTATTTTTACTTTGCAAATATAGATTGCTGTCATCAGACTTAGCAAATGAAGCGGATTACTTATGGTAACTGTAAGTAGTTATACCCTCTAAATCCTTGATAGAGCTTTCCCAAAGGACAGGCAGTGTCTTTCAAAATCCTATTACAGAGTTTTATTTGCAGGTGGTATGAACAGAAGGATAAAAAGCCTCCATGTTTTATTGCTCTCCAACTTCATTAAACTGCTCACTGTATTGAAAACTGTGGCAAAAATGATACACATCAGCTCTTTTATCTTTTTGTTGCTATAGTACTCTCTACAAATAAAAAGCATATTGTAGAATTTCATGAAGCAGAATGTCCTTGGAGGGATCTTTGAGGATTTTGAATGTATACCTCTTTGTCTTACCATAGGAGACTCCTATCTAAAAGAAATTAGTAGAAACTAATATGTATCTCCTCTCATCCCTGAGAGATCAACTTTTGTCATCTGTATACCTGAATTCTCATGAGAATTTGGGGACAAGTATCCACAGAAGGCTAATTATGAGTGACTCTTGGGCGTGGTGAATTGAAATACTAAACTGATCAAACACTGTTTTAGAGATATGTTCTGCTTTCTAAGAAAAAAGAAAGGAGTCTGAAAGGGTCTTCAAAGTGGTTTCAAAGAGAAAAATTAGAGACATTTAATTCTATGTTAACTTGATTGCTATTCCCCAGGTACCAGTGCATATGCCAGCTTGCTCTGGCTTTAGTGTATATAACTTAGTATTTTTTTTAAGCTTTTTATTTTCAAAACATATGCATGGATAATTTTTCAACATTGACCCTTGCATAGCCTTGTATTTCAGGTTTTACCCTCCTTTTCCCACTCTCTCCCCCAGTTGGCAAGCAATCCAATACATGCTATACATGTTAAAATATATGTTAAATCCAATATGTGTAAACATATTTATATAATTCTCTTGTTGCACAAGAAAAACCAGATCAAAAGGGAAAGAAAATGAGTAAAACTTAGTATTTCTTAAAGAGTTGAGGTAGCAGTGACAAAATATTAATCTCATTTATTTTCCTGATTCTCCTTGGTTTTCAGGGCTGACACTGAGTCCCTTGGATGCCTTCTTCTGTCTTCCATTTCAGATATTCTGCCTGTTCCCACTTGGAGTATACTTAACTGGCCCAGTCTCCTGGGACACAGGCTGACATGTAGTACTCCATCCTCCCAGAAGTCTTCTGAAAGTGGCAACAACTACTGAAATATGAAGTTAGGTTGCCCTTATTTTGTTAATGATATCAGAGATCTTATTTTATTCTAGTATCTTGGTAAGTAGGGCACTATACTAAATACCTCAGAGAATTAAGAAAGACTATTTCCTTTATCCCCAAGAGGTATTAAGCCCTCATCTTTAAATAGAACAGACACATCTTTAAAAGGAGCCTGGCAAAGGTCAGGTGTGTATTTGGGATGGGGTTGGAGATAGGAAAGTTTGTTTTCTGGTCATTGATGTTTATTTTATTCATTTTAAACATTTCTGAATAGGAGGGTCTACGTTTGGCATTCAGCATTGTTCTTTTCTCTCTAATTAAATAAAGTTCGTGTGCTTGAGTAAGAAATGGAAGGGGGCTTATTTAGAAGAGAAAAAATAGAAGGTGAGGTGGAAACTCTGCTGAAAATGTTGGAGTCATCTTGATTTTGGTAGTTCTTTGTGAATTTGAATTGGATGGGGAAAACAACATTACAGTCAACTGACCTTATGTTAAACCTGTTAAATAACCATTAAAATCATTCAACCATTGGGTTTCCTGCTTCATTTCAGTAAGTTCATGACTCATAACAGGTCTCTCATGCCTCCTTCTTTTTCAATATACTTATATGGATACAGAATTTGACTACTGAGTATAGTGTCAGCAATGAAGAAGAATACATTTGAGGCTTTTACTGTTGTTAATTCTTGTAGCAAGGCAACTGGTACCATGATGACAAGGCTTGTGGAATAGGGAGTTACCCCATCTCCTCCATCCTTATGTGGCCTTAAAGTGCCACTTTATTCTTATACCAGTGAGACCAGGACTGCCATTATATTGAGTTTTTGACAGTACCATATTCTCTCTATCTTGGGTTTCCAGTCACACACAATTCCTTCCTCTTTCCCTATTCCCAGGAGTATACAGAGTGTTTTAGCTGGGAATTGACTTGATATCAGTCCAGAGAAAAACACATTAAGTGCTGTGGACATAATATAGCATAAAGGATGATAGAAGGTTTTTCTCAAGGTTCTTATGGATTATTACCAGTACAGCGTTCCATCTAGAAGACATTGGATATATGTTTTGAAACTCCCTCTTCCAAAATCTTTTATCTAACCTTGACTTTGATATCTATTACTTCTAGTTCTTTTGCTGTGGTTTTGACCACCTGGACTCCTGCATCTCAGTCCTTTAGACTCTGCTTCTCCAACAAATCTAGGGACCATGTACTCATTTTCCTCCTGTGGACCTCCTTTGTCCCCTACCAATAACCTTTTCCCATTCACTCATTCTTTGGGATTCAGTGATGTATATCACCTAATTCTGTTGGCTATGACCTTTTAAAAATTTCTTTTACAACATCTAGTGCAGTGCTGGGACTGCAGTAAGTATCCCATAAGTAAATGCTTGACGGATTTGATTAGACCAAAGGAGAAAGAACTATGGTGGCAGGAGACTTAGATTTTTAATATTATGATATATGGGCTAAGGGAAGAAAAAAAAAGAAGGGTTGCATGATTGAGTTGTTAATAGATAATTTTGTTGTAATGAGATATGTATAAATGTTTATATACATACATGTATTCATATATATATGTATATATCTCATCACAACAAAATTATGTGCTCTGGACTGAATACTGGAGCTTTAAATTTTTATTAGAAAAACACAATTAGAGCTTTGGGAGCATGTTACAATAGAAAATTATCCATATTTCTTTGAACATTGATTTGGATTTTTTTTATCTTGAAATGAATTTTCAAATGTAGACTTTTGTATGTAATTGTAAAGGTTTGTGAATATGGGACAAGTTAGTGTTCCATTAAGAAAGTAATTTTTAGTAGTGTCATACTATTATTTTATTTTTGCTTTCTGTTTAGAGTTGTATGATTGGGTATAGTTGCACAGTCTAATGTGCAAGTAGAAGGTACTCAGTCAATACTAATTGATTATGATGCTGACAGATCTTTTATAGCAGGGTGTTCTGAATGATTATTTTTATAGCCTATAACTTTTAGGTTTTTCCGTTTCCCAACTAATGGAGAATTAAGCTTGTTTCTATTTCTTTGCTACCATAAAAAGTACTGCTATAAATACTTGTGCTATATGTAGGGTTTTTCTTTTTTATCAGTGAATTTTTAGGATTATATACCCTATTGTAGAATCTCTGGGTCAGGGTTTGGACATTTTAGTTACTTTATGCAAAATTCTAAATTGCTTTCTGATAATATTTTTATATTATGCCTTAAAGTTTTCTAAGTGCTTATAAATATATCATTTGATCCTCATAATAATTCTAGGAGATAGATAGTTATTATCTTTATTTTACAGATAAGGAAATTAAGGCAGGCAGCTGTTGAAATGACTTGGTCAGGATCAGACAACTGGTGTGTTTTTTAACCCAAATTTGAACTCAGGACTCTCTAACTTCGTATCCAATAAACTTATCTATTTACTATCTATCTGCTTCCAAAATGGTTATATGAATGTATAATCCAATAGCAATGATCTGTCTTTCTATAGACCTTTGCCTATCAAATTACTATCTTTTGTCATTTTTATCAACTTACAGGATCTGAGATGAAAACCTCAGCATTATTTTGGTTTTCATTTCTTTTGTGCTACAATACTTTTTAATGATTAATTTGATAGTTAAAATACAGTACTGGTAGTCTTAGATATGTGAATTGTTGCAATAGCTATTGGGCTGCCTTCCAATGAAGTTGGCTCTTCTGCTGGAGCCATCACCCAAGAGCCAGCATCTTTTTTTCAAGCCACTCCCATAATGGCCATATAATCCACTATGCTGCCTTTATGTTCCATGGAAACTATCTATCTATCAGAATATTCAATCTGTTGAATATTCTCCTGCCTTGCTCTGCACAATGCTTAGGTTTTAGAAGTTAGAAAGACTTGGTACAAGCTTAGAAATATTTTAAAGGAAGGAAGAACTATTATTAGTACACTTCTTTCTACATTATTGGTTAATTGGACTTTTGTGAAGTAATCTCAGATTTGTTGTTGTTATTTCAGTCCTATCTAACTCTTCATGACCATCATGGACCATTCCATCCTTGGGATTTTCTTGGCAAAGATAGTGGAATGGATAAATGACTTTTCCAGAGCTAGTAAATATTGGAAGCCAAATTTGGATTTGGATCTTCTTGACATACCACTGCTTTATGCACTGAGCAACCTAGTTTTTCTAGGGAAAAGTTTCCTAAAAAATCTATTTAGGAACAGAATCATAAAATCTTAGAGTATAATAAGTACTTGTTGACTGATTGACAATAGCTTAAAGAGAAAAATCATTAGGTTTTTTTTTTTTTTTCCAAGGTTGAAAAGATCTACAAATACAGCAGGAAGGAATCTAGTAAATAAGAAAAGGTTAAAAATCAGTGTGAAATGAGAGAGTATTCAAAACACTTTGCAGATAATGGCAGAGAGCCTCAATTTGGTAAAGTGGCTTGCCTCTGAATCCCTTCCAAACTGCTTTTTTCTAACCTTTAACCCCAACTAGAAAGGAGCTCTCCTTTATCTAATTTCTCAAAAGTGCCTTCTTAGTTATCTTTGTGTGCTTTTAATTTATTACATTGCCTTATAGTCCTTTTTAAAATTTTCCTGACTAGAATATAAACTCTTTGATATCTTGTTTTCCTTTATAACTCTAATGCATAGCACTGTGCTTTATTTGTAGTTACAATTCTTTTTACTGATAATTTTTATTTTAAAACATACAAACTCCCAATTTAGAGCTCTCAGATTGTACAATTTCTTAAAACACTAAAGCAACATAAGATCGATTTTACATGTAATCTTATGTTTCTAACTTTCCATTCCTTAAAAGAAAGAAGTTTACTTTCTAAATCAATACCAATATTGTCTGATGTTTTTATGTATGAATTTTGCAGCCATTTAAAGTTGTCTTCATTTACATAGTTCTAGCAATTGTATTCTGTTATTTTCCTTCTGATTTGTTTAAAATCTGCTCATTTTATACAAGTCTTCCCTTATTTTTTTTAATTCTTCAAAACCTTTCTTTCTTTTGACACAGTAATGTTCTAACAGTTGACTATGAAATGTTAGTTGTTTTCATTTTTGCCAGTCACCTAGCTATAAGCAGTAGAACTGGGATTTGATCTCAATTTTTTTTTGGTCTGGTATTTGTTATTTTCTTTTCTTGCTTAAAAACCTTCATTATCTCTCCATTACTTAGGATGGAAACTCCTCCACCCCAAACTCTTAAATTTGTAATTTAATTCTCTCCTCTATTTCTTGTTAATAAAAATGGAACTAATCACTCATAAGCCTGACATTTTTGTTTCAGAGAAGATTGTCTACTCAATATCCTGATCATGTCTTTGATCAAAGAGCATAGATTTTTAGAGCTGAGAGGAACCTTGAGCTCATCTAGTTTAATCCTTTTATTGTATAAATCAGGGCTTCTTAAACTTTTTCCACCCACAATTCTTTTCACCCAAGAAATGTTTATGTGACCCTGGGTTTATCGGTATATAAAATAGGTATACAAATCAAACATTTACTGATAATAAATCATAATTTTGCAAATCCTCCTCATTCAATTAGGAGATCCAATATGGGGTTACAATCTGAAGTTTAAAAAGCTGGGGTATAGATGATGGAACTAAAGCTTAAAAAGGTGAAGTTATTTGCTCCTGAGTCATACTGATTAAACAACAATTAAACTCAAAACATCTGACTCAGGTGCACTTTTTTCCCCCTGCTGTGGCAGAATTCCTTCTCTCTTTCCTCTGTTTCAAATTCTGTCCATTCATTGAAGCCCAGTTTGAGTTCTACTTCTTCCCAGAGGCCTTTCTTTATGCTTCTAGGAAACAGCAATCATAGTTCCTAGACCTTCACAGCACTCATTGTCCATATCAGTAATATATCATTTAACTTTGTTTTGCAATTTACTGTTACTTGCATTTATTTGTAAATGCCTTTGTAGCTAGATTGTAAGCTCTTCATGGAATGTTCTCAAGCCTTACATTTTTTATTTTTATTTTTTATTTATTTTTTTTTGCTTTTTGCTGAGGCAATTGAGGTTAAGTGACTTGCCCAAGGTCACACAGCTAGGGAAGCCTTATACTTTTTAATCTCACACAGTACTCTTCTAAATAAACATTTTTTATTTCATTTCACTTATTTTTCCAGGCTATCAGTCCTGCTATCTGACCTTGTTTTCCTCTTCAAAATCTTGACCCTTATTCAGTCAACTTTGCACTATTCAACACTCAGATTCCTTGCCCTTCGTAAATCATCACTTTCCAAGCACTAGCTGACTGTCTTCTTCACTCCTGCTTAAGTGTTACAGAACATTGTTGGAGGGAGTCCTAAAACTACACTGACTATAGCATTTACTGCTACCTTCCAATCCTTTTACTCTTTCTTGATTGATTCTATTTATTCCATATAGCTTTTTCTCAAGATTCTTATACCATTGATTACTTTCCCCATCCTTTTCATCAGTTGCCATTACCTCATCCTTACAGCCATTTTTCAGTTGCTCATTTACTTCTCTAAGTTCATGTTTCAGCCTTTTTGACAGTATTCCCCATCTTCTCTAGGAGGTAGGTCTTCTCCTTGCCAATACCAATTCTTTTAGCTGTGCTCTTGATTCTATCTCCTCTTATATCATCAGTAGATTGCATCTTTGACCAACCCTCTTTTCTCACCAATTTTCAACCTTTTCTTATTTAGTGGGTCTTAATAGTATTCAGATATTCCCAGATCTTTCCACCTTTGAAAAGCCTTCACCTGATGGTTTTCCTCTTTAAGCTATTGTCAGTTAGCAAACATTTTTATCATTGTTCCAGGCATATACTAAGCTGTGTTAGTAATAAAAAGAAAGGGAAAAAATACAGTCCTACTTTCCAGTAGTTCACATTTTAATTGTGGAGACAATATACAAAGAGTGATGTACATATAAAATACCTTCAGTACAATTGGAGGAAGGTATTCTAAGAGAGACTGGTGTACATCAGGGTGGGGTGAAAAAAATCAAGAAACTTCTGCAAAAGGTAGTCTTTGATTTGAGTTTTAAAGAAAAAAGGGATTCCAGGAGGTATACAATATTCCAGCAAGTCTGACAACTAGTTCAAAGGCTCAGAGACAGTAAATGGAACATCTTGAGGATGAAGAAGTAGACCTACATAGCTTGACTGGAAAATGATCTGAGAGAATTATATGTAAGATAAGAAAAGTTGAAAAAGGCCATATTGTAAAGAACTTTAAATACCAGACAAAGGGATTTCTATGTGAGGTAAAAGGAGGTCACCAGAGTTCACTGAATAGAATTAGGCTTGCACTTTAGGGAAATCTTGGTATCTGTGTGAGAATAGATTGGAATGGAAACAAGTCTGGGAGACCAATTAAGAGGTTATTGTAATAATCTAAGAGAGATAATGAGAACTAAAACTAAAAACTAAAAGTGGAGACTAGGTAAGTGGAGAAAATAGGGATATAAGTGAGAAATGTGGAGAAATCCCAGGAATTAGCAACTGATTATATATATGGAGTGAGAGAGAATTAGGAGTCAAAGATGTTGCTAAAGTCACAAACCAGGGTGACCATAAGGGTCCTGGTGCCTGGGCCCATAATATATGACCTTAGAAGGGTGGATTTCATGGGGAAAATCACTGCACTTTTAGACATGTTAAGATGCTTGTCAACTTGCCAATTTGAAATGTCTCATAGAAGTCAGTGATGTCTAACTAATTGCTAGAGCTTAGAAGAGAGATTAAGGCTGGATCTCTTAGATATGGAAGTCATGCATAGAGTTGATGAATGAAGTCAGAGAGCTAGTGAGGTCACCAAATAAGAGAGTATCGAACTGAGATAGAGCTTGGTGGTATAGCCCCAGTGTATATCGTGGATGAAGGTGAGTGGCCATACAGCTAGGAAGACAATCATGAAAGAACCTGACAAAGAGCCGGAGAGGAGAGGTTATCTAGAAGATCTTGGTTAACAATATTATACAGTGCATGCTATGAAGACTGAAAAAGACCTCTTTGAATTATCAATTAAAAGAAATTTATGGTGATTTTGGTGGAGCAGTTTCAGTTGAGTGATGAGGGTTGAGGCTGGAAGCCAGATTGCTAAGGGTTTATTTAGCACTGGAAGAGGAAGGAGATGCAACAAACATGTTCTCTCCTCCCTTGAGTTTTGATCTTGCTCTGTCATGGTTCTTTTCCTGCCTGTTGAATTGATCCTTTAATCAATCAATCACCAGGTGTTTGATGGCTGTGGTGTTTAAGACACTGTGTTAGATTTTAGGGATACAAATGCAAAAAAAAAAAGGTAGATAGTTCCTCCTTTGAGGAGTTTATATTCTAAGGGACATAATATTAAGTAGGGGAAATGGCTGACAGAGGGAGTTTTGTTCTAAGCAATTCATAGCTATTATAAAATGAAGGTCCTGAGGTAGCTAGATGGTACAATGGATAAAACTCTGGTCCTAGAGTTAGGAAAACCTAGTTCAAATCTGGCCTCAGATACTTATTAGCTATGTGGTTCTTGGGCAAGTCCCTCAGTTTGTTTTTTTTTTTTTTTCCAACTTTACTAATCAAAATAATAATAGCATCTACCACCCCAGGTTGCTGTGAGGATCTAATTAGATAATACCTATAAAACACTTAACACAGTGCTTAGCACATAATAGGCACTATATAAATGCTAGCTTTCATCTCATTCATTTTTGTTGTAACAGCAAGAAATGAGAAGAAGGAGAAGGGTAACTAGTAATTAATAGTAAACTCTGGGTAGCTTTGGTGTCTTGGAGAGTAGATGGATGGGACAGAAAACAAAGTCTGGATCTAGTCTAGCTAGAGATACTGAGGTGAGTTATTCATCACTTTGTTTAGTCATGTCTGACTTTTTGTGGCCTCGTGGGCATAGCATGCTAGTATTGTCCATTGAGGTTTCTGGAGTGCTTTGCCATTTCCTTCTCCAGGGGATTAAAGCAAATAGAGGTTAAATGACTCTGGGCCCAGCACTTTATCCACTGATGGCTGCCTCTTATGCCCCCACTTATTTCCCAATAAAAACTACAAAAAGTCTCAGTACTCGGTGGTACTTAGAGGTCTCATCTGGAAGTTTGTTATTCCTAGTAAAGAGAAGGGAGTCATTTGTCATAATGCACCCTTAAGTGTCATTGTAACTCAGATATGTATGTATCTGGGCCTCTTTTTTTTTTTTGTTTGTTTGTTTTGTTTTGTTTTTTTTAATTCTATGCAGATAACTCCCAGCTCTCCATGTCTAACCCACATCTCTTTTTTTTGCACTATACAATGATATATCTCCAGCTGCCTGTTGGACAGCTCTACTTGGATATTTTGGATGCATTTCAAACTCAACTTATTTAAAACAGAACTCATTATCTTTTCTCCTAAATCCTCCTTTTCTGCTAAGTCTCCTATTTCTGTTGAGGGTATCACTATTCTTCCATTCCCTCAGGATCTAAGCTTAAGAGCCCTCTTTCACTCTTCACTTTTCATTTGAACACCTCCCAACTCCCGAAGCCAATCAATCATTTGCCAGGGGTTATTGATTTTACTTCCTAAATATCCCTTGCATGTGTACTTATCTCTCTTCATACTATAAATGTCTTAGTACAGACCCTTATGAGGTTTTGCCTGAACTATTGCAATAATCTCCTAATTGATCTTCCTCTTTCCCTTTTGAAACCTTTAGCTTTTTTTAAGGTTCAGCTCCAATGTCATTTCCTTCAAAAAGCCTTTTCTGATCCCCTAGTTGCAATCTTCACATTCCTTCCACTATCTATTTTTTTCTTTAAATTTGTGTTTATTTTGTAAATATCATAGATATACTTACCTTTGAATATATGGTATCTCTCAATAAAAATTAAACTCCATAATGGCTGAAACTCTCACCTAACTTTCATATTTATATCTTCAGTGCCTGGCACAAGTTTTGGCACACACAGAGATTTAATAAATGTGTATTTTAATGGTAGATTTGTTTGTTAGATTTCTAAAGGTGGAATAGGAAAAGTGGTCTGATTTTTGTGGTTTATGTGTCTCGCTTATATATTATGGTTTTTAACTAATTTATCTCTATTCTCTCTTATTTTGTGTTTTCAATTTAGAGCTCCAAGCGAGAGTGGAAGCCTCTGGAGGATCGAAGCTGTACAGATTTACCATGGTTACTGCTCTTCATCCTCTTCTGCCTTGGGATGGTAAGAGGACTCTCTTAGGTAGAGATGTAAAACATTTATAATTCATGGTTGCAGTAGAATCCTAGGGAATCTGTTTTGCATTTGTCTTCTTTTCCTTATTGCTTATTTCATGAAGGGCTGTGTTTCTTTATGCCTGATTTAGTCGGTGTATGTAATATAGTATGCTTATTTTCTTCTACAGGAAAACTGATACAGAAATGAAAAAGAAACGTAGACTTTGAAGCCTCATTTAATTTTTAACCTCAAAGTTTCTGATGTCATACTCCTTGCTGGACAATACTAGGGATAGAACCTAGGGATTATTTTAATCATCACATGTTTGCTAATATTGACTTTGGTTTCTAAATAAGATAATTTGGAGCAATGCAAGACAAAAACCTGTGTTTTCATGGTTGCTTTCAGTTTCCATAATGTCAAGCTTTATAAGTGATTTTTTTCTTAGTAGCTTCCATTAGTTTGAAATGTGGCATATGGAAAATGCTGTGTATAAATGATATGTTTTTATTACTAAAACTGCCTTTTTGATTAGTGGCCATGTTCCTGTTAGAAGAGATATTATCCAGATCTTTAAGATTATATTTAATTCTTTGTTTCATGTTAGCAACTTAAACTGTCACAAAAACTAATGGAAGGATAAAAGTTATACACTTAAAGTCATTGTTCTATATTCAATTCCTTCTCTTTGAGTAGTAGTATCTTTTGTATTATGGGATTAGTGTAAAATTTTCCCCTGTAATTTTTCTTTTTAAGCAAAGGTTGCTCTAATTGCAAATGAAATAAAATATAAAAGTACATTAAAAAACTTAAAGCACTATATAATCGCTAGCTTTTACATTTTTTACTTTTAAACATTCAGAAAATTGCTATATTTTTATCATGAGATTCTTTAGAAATGATTTATAACCTCTGTTTGCACATGAGCTTGGACAACCCAGCCTTTCTGGTTAAATGTATTTATGAGTAAAATGTTGTTGGATAAATCACTGTTGATCAGAGAAATGCAAATTAAGACAACTCTGAGGTACCACTACACACCTGTCAAATTGGCTAAAATGACGGAAAAGATAATGACAAATTTTGGAGGGGATGAGGGAAAACTGGGACACTGATACATTGTTGGTGGAACTGTGAATGGATCCAACCATTCTGGAGAGCAATTTGGAACTATGCTCAAAAAGTTATCAAACTGTTCATACCCTTTGACCCAGCAGTGTTTCTATTGGGCCTATATCCCAAAGAGATCTTAGAGGAGGGAAAGGGACCCACACGTGCAAGAAGGTTTGTGGCAGCCCTTTTTGTAGTGGCTAGAAACTGGAAACTGAATGGATGCCCATCAATTGGAGAGTGGCTGAATAAATTATGGTATATGAATGTTATGGAATATTATTGTTCTGTGAGAAACGACCAGCTGGATGATTTCAGAGAGGCCTGGAGAGACTTGGATGGACTGATGCTAAGTGAAATGAGGAGAACCAGGATATCATTATACACGGCAACAACAGTACTATATGATGATCAATTCTGATGGACATGGCTCTCTTCAACAATGAAATGCTTCAAACCAGTTCCAATTGTTTAGTGAAGAAAGCCATATACACCCAGAGAGAGGGATATGAAATGTGGACCACAACATAACATTTTCAGGCTCCCTATTG
>JAJPUD010017788.1:0-30383 GCA_023553655.1 Myrmecobius fasciatus
TCATAATGAAATTTTTTGGCTAGAGCAACTCATGAAAAGATGGAGTAGTTGGCACTCTGCAAAGTTGTAGGGTATACCTCCATTGATAAAAATCATGGATCTTTTGAAAAATTGAAGAGAGGATTCCTTTATTTTGGACCTAATGATTCTTTTCTCTTTTTGATAAGGATTGTTCATCTTTTGTTTCTGAGTTAATAAACTCAGATGTTCAACATTATAAATACTCATTACTTGTATTTCTTTCTCCATTTGTGGTCCAGTACAAATTTATTATTTAATCTCTATTAAATCCTAATGCTAGCAAGACAGTATTTTTTATTCCTCCCTAATTGATTCTCATCTCATAGACTTATTAACTTCTAATTCTGTCAGTTCTGCTTTTCAGGGAGATTTTTTTTATTGGATAAGGTTTTATTGTACTTCTTGTTCTTTTTTTTAAAATAGTATTTATTTTTCCAAATATATGCAAGTAGTTTTCAAATATTGAATTCTTATCCCAAAAGCTGGGGTCTTTGGTTTTGTCAAACACTAGATTTCTATAGTTATTGGCTATTTTCCCCTGTTATCCTAACCTATTCCACTACTCTACTTCTTATTTCTTAGCTAGTATCAAATGATTTTGATGACCACTGCTTTATAATATAGTTTTAGGTCACCTTCATTAGCATTTTTTCCATTAATTCCCTTGAAATTCATGACCTTTTGTTCTTCCAGATAAACTTTGTTATTTTTTTTTCTAGATTTGTAAAGTAATTTTTTGGGAGTTTGATTGGTATGGCACTAAATAAGTAAATCAATTTAGATAGTATTGTCATTTTTATTATATTCGCTTAGCCTATTTTTTCAACTGATTAAATTTGACTTTGTGTGGAAAGTGTTTTGTAGTTGTGGCAGATAGATTTCCAAATATACTATCAATAATTATTTTGAATGGAATTTTTTTGTATCTCTTGCTGCTGGACTTTGTTGGTAATATATAAAAATGCTGATGGTTTGTGTGGATTTATTTTGTATCCTGCAACTTTGCTAAAATTGTGAATTGTTTCTAGTAGTTTTTTTAGTTGATTCTCTAAGGTTCTCTAAGTATACCATCATATCATCTGCAAAGAGTGATAATTTAGTTTCCTCATGACCCACTCTAATTCCTTTAATCTCTTTTTCTTCTCTTATTGCCAAAGCTAACATTTCTAATACATTGAAAAGTAATGGTGATAGTGGGCAGCCTTGTTTCACTCTGATCTTATTGGGAAGGGTTCTAGTTTGTCCCCATTACATATGATGCTTGCTGATGGTTTTAAATAGATCATGCAAATAGTTTTCAAAACTTTGCAAAACCTTGTTTCAAAATTTTCTCTCTCTCCCCCTACTCCCTCCTCCAAAAATAGCAAGCATAGGTTAAACATATATAATTCTTCTAAATATATTTCATTATTCGTCATGCTGCTCAAGAAAAATCAGATCAAAAGGAAAAAAAAACCAGGAGAAAGAAAAAAAAAAGCAAACAAGCAGCAGCAGCAAAAAGATGAAAAGAGTATGCTTTGATCCACATTTAGTGTTCATGTTCTCTCTCTGGATATGGATGATACTTTGTATCACAAGTCCTTTGAAATTTCTTTGAATCACTTCTTTGTTCACATAATTTTATTGTTACTGTTGTACTTCTTTTTCTAAACTTGTTATTTTTCTTTCCAAATGTTTCTTCCATAAATCCCATACATTTTCTTGTTCTTCCTTCTGGCACTCTAATTTGTGTGTGTGTGTGTGTTTTTTAATGACTTTTAGTTATTTAAAAAAAAAATCTTGTTTTATTTGTTCCAGAAATTCTAGTTGACTTTGTGTCTAAGCTATATTTTTCTTTGAGGTTTTGCTTGTTGATATTTCTAGAGTCATTCTTTTCTTTTGGGTTTGTCTTGAGCAGCTCTATTCATCACAATAGCTCTTTAGCATGGGATTCTGTGTGTGTGTGTGTGTGTGTGTGTGTGTGTGTGTGTGTGTGTACTTATTCTTTGGTCCTACTTCTGACTTTAGACTTTAGGTTAGGCCTGGAATCTGTGCACTTCTGGGAGAATTCTGAACTGAATTTTTGTCCTCTTGGGTCCTTCTGCTGCTTTCTTAGGATATTGAGCAATGTGTTATTCCAAGATCTCAATGCCAGCTTAGGTTGGGGACCCATAAGCTTTCATTGCTTACAGAGAGTGGTGTGATCCAGGACAAAATGATCATTGCACTGCAGAACTGAACTCTGCAAGTTCCTGACTTGGATCTATACAACCTTTCTATTGGCTTGTTCCTGATTGAAAATTCCAGTAGATTACAGTTGAATTCAGTCACTATCAGCCAACTGTAAAACTCTGCTGGTTCTGAGTGATAGAACTGTAGGCTCTCCCAGGTCAGAGATTCCTACTCCAGTTTTTCCACTGTAGGCTTTAAATTATGCTGTAGACTAGAACTGAGTTACACATAGCTCCTCTCGTAGGGTCAAAGCCACATAATTGTTTTTTGCCTCTTAAACTTCTTCATCATTCAGCACACAACTAGGGTCCATGATAGAACACTACCCCCTACAAATAATATCCTGCAACTGTGACCTGGAATTGAGTAGTAAGAGGTAGAGCTGTTAGCAGGCACTTTTCTCCTCCATCCTGTGTAAAATTGAGGTCCTCCTGTATAGATTTAGGATCTCTTTTTGCCTCAGTCTAACTGGCTCTGTACTTTTTCAATTTCTGTGTGCTGGAATGCCCCAACTTCACCTTCCTTAGGGCCGGGACTATAGACTACTCTGTCTATCTGTACGAAGACTGGAAGAGTGTCTTGCTGTGATTTTTTTTTTTTTTCTTGGATTTCTGATCAGGACTTAGTCTAGTGCAGTTTTTAGAACAGTGTAGAGAAGTTGTTTTGGAGGAAGTAGACCATATTTCTTCCTGCCACTTCTATCTTGGTTTCACCTTTTCTAATTAATTCTCTATCCAATTCTACAGTGGTTGTTTCAAACCTCTTTTCTCCTCAAACCTCTTTGTAAGACCTTGTCTCATCTTTATTAAGGAAATGGAGTCTGTCTGCTGGGTGTTTCCCTCGTTTTATTTCATAGTCCTTTAATGTGATGACCCATTTATTCTATTTCTCATTTGCTCCAATCTCCTCTTCTGGGACATTTCTAGACTAATGGCTCCAGCTCCTACCTTTTCCTCTTCCCCCCCACTTCTACCTCTAGTTCCTTTTAGAATTTCTGTGCTTCAACGTAACATTTTCATGATCTCTATTGACATTTGCTTGCATTGTGTTGCCTTTCTCTGATTCTTTTTTTTTTTTTTCTTGTAGATAGGATTTTTCTTGCATAACTTCTCAAGCATTTCAACATTATTAACATGTAGTGGACTTCCTGCCATCTAGGGGAGGGGAGGGGACTGGGGGTAAAATTTGTAATGGAAAGCTTTGTAAAGATCAATGTTGGGGAACTACCCATACATATGTTATACAAATAAAAAGCTTTAATAAAAAAAATAGAATTTCTGTGCTTTAGTAGAGTTTCAAGTTATGAAGTAAACCCCCTAAAATTAACAGCAAATTTAGGAGGTAATAATAGGAAGGGAGAGATCATTCCAAAATAACTCAAATGAATAAATTCTTTGGAAATTAGTCTCTTAAGACATATTCATTATTTTTACATATTCAATTTCTTAAAGAAATAAAGAATAACTTAATTAGATGGAAGACTATTTGGTGCCTATGACTGGACTATATCAGTATAATAAAAATGACAGTACTACCAAAGTTAATTTACTGTTTTAATGCCAATCTAAACCCATTATCATAGGAGTACTAGCCAGACTTTAATCAAATAACAATTCATTTAAAGAAACAAAAGACCTAGAATAATAAAAGAAATAAAAAAAGAAGATGGAAACGAAGGTGAGATAGCTCTCCTAGACCTCAGTTTATATTATAAAGTAGCAGTCATCAAAACTATTTGTTATTGGTTTAAAAATGGAGAATTTTGAACAGACTGGAAAAAGAATTAGAAACAAGCGACTCAGTAACCCAGTATCTGATAAATCTCAAAACTCAAGTTACTTAGGTAAAAACTCCCACTTAGAATTTCTAGAAAAACTAGAAAGCAGTATGACAGAAATGAGGCTTAGACCAACATATTACATTACATTCCCAATTAATTCAAAACTAATGTGTGACCTATTTTAAGATTTCACAACTATGGGTAACTTTATTTTTTAACGAAACAAGGGACAGAGCCACTTACAAAAAATAAAATAGATAATTGTGCTGGTATGAAATTGAAAAGCTTTTGCACAGTCAGAACTAATATATCTTAAGTTAAGAAGGGATACCACTAAGTGGGAAAAAATATTTTTTATCGGATATCTCAATTGGATTTGGAATCCAAGAAACATAGAAAACTAACAAAAATATAGATGTAGCTATCTACTGTATTTGTTAGTTGGCTAGATTTCTTGGTTGCAGTATAGGAAGAGTTCAAGGAGGGCTAACACCTGGTGTGAGGGCTTGCTGAGCTCTTTTCTGTGATGCTAATCCACTTTAGGTTTCTTGCCTCTTAGTTCTTGCCTGTTACTCCAAGAAGCTGTAGCATGCAAAGTGGTCACACCCTGAAAAACCCATCTCAGCAAATGGTCCATATCAGGTTGAGAGTAACCACAGGCTTTAACTCATCTGTGAATTTGGAGAGATTTGGGGAGTTAGGAGGTTAAGGAGGTGCTAAGTATGTGAAGCCTTCCTGGTGGAAAAAGCAGCTGAGAGCAGTTTGTTCCAACAGCCATGAAGGTGACCAAAGCAGGTGTTATGGAGTACTTTAATAACTTCAGAAATAAAATTTCTACAAACTTAAAAAACAATTATTTAAAAGTTTATCAAATTTGTTTTGTATTTAGTTTTGTAAATTTTGAATAATAAACTTCATTTTAATTCATCATGGTACTGTGTAATCTTGTATTGCATATGTGACAGTTTATGGATATTTTATCAGACCAGAAGTTGAAGAATGAAGGTCTTTTTGTTTGGCCATTTCAAACATTTGATCTATCTCTATTAGACTTTTTCTTGTGGAGTTATATCAAAACTGTCATACATACATCAAAACCTTATTCTTTCAGTTACTAAATAGCAGCTGATAAAAATTTTTTACAAAGTCTGAAAACTAACCAAAGCAATGTATAGTATAAGATAGTGGTTATGTTAAACATTAATAAGAAACATATCAATATTTTAAAATTTTAAATAATTAATCTTTCAAATGTTGCTTTTTTATAAGTTTGAAGCTTTTATACTTCTAAATTAAAGTTTAAAACTGCAATTAGAACATTTGGAACATCCTGTATATATTCAAGAGATATTTTGTTTGTAGTTTGTCCTTCATTTTCAAAGAGGACTGATGACACCACAGGGCAATGTCATGACTTTATAAGTAAAATGGATTTAAGTGAATTGGAATTACACAGTCATTGGAATTCAGTGGCAGGACAAAAGGCAGGACCATTTTCAATGGTCCAGGATGCAGTGGATGCCATTGGTGTCTTCAATGCCTGACCAAGCTCTAGGCACTCCGTAGCTTTTTTTTTTTCCTCCAGATCTTAGCACATAATTGGATTGTTCTGTTTTTTTTTTTTTCTTATTTCTTGTACATTTCTCATCTTGACTACTTAATGAGATTGGTTCTTTTGTTACGTTTATAATGATCAGTGTATGATAGGTACTCTGAAAACGTGGGAGGGAGGAACACCTTTTGGTGTAGTGTTTGCTCAGTAAGTGTTTGTCAATACGTTATTTTACCCACAAGCCTTCCTTGCCACTCTCTCTGTTTTCTTTAATATTGGACCCATCAAAAGATGCAGACCCTTGAATCTTTAGTAACTAGTTTGTCACTTACTAGCCCAATGTAGAAGCAATAAGGTGTCTCAGGTGGATAGAACACTGGACTTGAAGCCAGGAAAACCTGAGTTCAAATGTGACTTCAGACACCTGGTAATTTTGTGAGCTCTGCCATAATTTACTCAAAAAGGAAATGGCAAACCATTCCACTAACTTTGCCAAGAAAATCTCATTGATAGTATTGGTGTAATATCATGAGATTCATGAGATCAGAAAGAGTTGGACAAGACTGAACAACAGTCAAGTGTAGAGTCCCATTTTTTCCCTTTTCTTTCTTTTGAGGCAAAGTGCTGAAATAAAAAGAATATTAGCCTTGAAATCAGAAGACTTGAGTTCTAGGCTTGGTGTCTCCCACATTATAATAGCCATGTTGCTTTTTTGAACAAATAATTTGACATTTCTAAATCTCTGTTTCATCATCTGCAAAATCAGCTTAATGATTTTTAACAATTCCTGTTAGTTATGAATCTCTTGTGAAATAATTTGAATATATTTAATGTTTTTTTTTAAATTTTATTTTATTTGCAAAACATAAGTATGGGTAATTCTTCAACATTAACCCTTACAAAGCTTTCTGTTACAAGTTTTTCCTTCCTACTCCCCACCCCTCCCCTACATGGCAGTATATCTACTACATGTTAATTATGCTAAAATAGTTGACAAATTGAATATATGTATACATATTTCCACATATCATTTTTGTGCAAGGAAAATTGTATCTACAAGAAAGAAAAATCAGAGAAAGGAAACACAATGCAAGCAAATATCAATAAAGAGCATGAAAATGTTATATTGTGGTCCACATTTCACACCCCTCTTTCTGGGTGTATATGGCTTTCTTCACTGAACAATTGGAAGTGGTTTGAAACGTTTCATTGTTGAAGAGAGCCATGTCCATCAGAGTTGATCATCATATAGTATTGTTGTTGCCGTGTATAATGATCTCCTGGTTCTGCTCATTTCACTCAGCATCAGTTCGTGCAAGTCTCTCCAGGCCTCTCTGAAATCATCCTGCTGGCCGTTTCTTACCAAACAATAATATTCCATAACATTCATATACCATAATTTATTTAGCCACTCTCCAATTGATGGGCATCTACTCAGTTTCCAGTTTCTAGCCACCACAAAAAGAGCTGCCACAAACATTCTTGCACATGTGGGGCCCTTTCCTTCTTTTATGATTTCTTTGGGATATAAGCCCAATAGAAACACTGCTGGGTCAAAGGGTATGCACAGTTTGATAACTTTTTGAGCATAGCTCCAAATTGCTCTCCAGAATGGCTGGATCTATTCACAGCTCCACCAACAATGCATGTGTCCCAGCCTTCCCATATACCCTCCAACATTAATCATTAACTTTTCCTGTCATTTTAGCCAGTCTGACAGGTGTGTGTAGTGGTACCTCAGGGTTGTCTTAATTTGCATTTCTCTGATCAATAGTGATTTGGAGCACCTTTTCATATGACTACAAATAGTTTTAATTTCATCCTCTGAAATTTTCTGTTCATATCCTTTGACCATTTATCGATTAGAGAATGGCTTGAATTCTTATAAATATGAGACAATTCTCTATATATTTTAGAGATGAGACCTTTATCAGAACCCTTAAATGTAAAGATGATTTCCCAATTTATTGCTTCCCTCCTAATCTTGACTGCATTGGCTTTATTTGTACAAAAACTTTTTAACTTGATATAGTCAAAGTTATCTATCTGGTGTTCAATTAAGAGTTCCAGTTCTTCTTTGGACATAAATTTATTCCATCTCCATAGGTCTGAGAGGTAAACTATATGACATTCCTCTAATTTACTTATAATATCACTCTTTATATCCAGATCATGAACCTATTTAGATCTTATCTTGGTAGGTGGTGTTAGATGTGGGTCAAGCCCTAATTTCTTCCACACTAGTTTCCAATTCTCCCAGCACTTTTTGTCAGATAGTGAGTACTTATCCCAGAAGCTGGGGTATTTGGGTTTATCAGTGAGTACTTATCCCAGAAGCTGGGGTATTTGGGTTTATCAAAGACTATATTGCTATAGTTATTGCCTAGTTTGTCTTGTGATTCTATCCTATTCTACTGATCGACTACTTTATTTCTTAGCCAGGACCAAATGGTTTTGATGACCACTGCTTTGTAATATAGTTTTAGATCTGGTACAGCAAGTCCACCTTCATCAGCCTTTTTTTTTCATTAATTCCCTTGAAATTCTTGACCTTTTGTTCTTCCAAATGAATTTTGCTACTATTTTTTCTAGATCTGTAAAATAATTTCTTGGGAGTTTGATTGGTATGGCACTAAATAAGTAAATTAGTTTGGGTAGTATTGTCATTTTTATTATATTCGCTACGCCTACCCATGAGCATTTTATGTTTTTCCAATTGACTAGGTCTGATTTTATTTGTGTGGAAAGTGTTTTGTAGTTTAGTTCATATAGTTCCTAACTTTCCTTTGGCAGATAAATTCCCAAATATTTTATACTATCAACAGTTATTTTGAATGGAATTTCTTTTTGTATCTCTTCCTGCTGAACTTTATTGGTAATATATAAAAATGCTGATGATTTATGTGGATTTATTTTGTATCCTGCAACTTTGCTAAAGTTGTGAATTGTTTCTAGTAATTTTTTAGTCGTGTTTCTAGGGTTCTCTAAGCATACCATCATGTCATCTGCAAAGAGTGATAATTTGGTTTCCTCATTACCCACTCTAATTCCTTTAATCTCTTTTTCTTCTCTTACTGCCAAAGCTAACATTTCTAAGACAATATTAAATTATAATGGTGACAGTGGGCAGCCTTGTTTCACTCCTGATCTTAATTGGGAATGGTTCTAGTTTGACTCCATTACATATGATGCTTGCTGATGGTTTTAAGTAGATACTACTAAACACTTTAAGGAAAAGTCCATTTATTCCTATACTCTCCAGTGTTTTTAATAGGAATGGGTGTTGGATTTTATCAAAGGCTTTTTCTGCATCTATTGAGATAATCATATGCTTTTTGTTAATTTGGTTATTAATATAATTGATGATGCTAATAGTTTTCCTAATATTGAACCTATTTAATGTATTTCAAAATGCTAAAACACTATATGATGTGTCCTCAAAATCTTAGTGCAGTTTTAATAGATTAATAACTTAAACTGCACTAAAACTTTGGGGACACATTATATAAATGTAAGCTATTTTTTTTTCTAGCATCTAACACTACCCTTCATATAGCAGATACTTAACATGTGCTTATATAAATGAATAGCCCGTGTCATAAATAAATATGTAAAAATAAACAAATTCTAATTCATGAATTTAAGGAAATTTAAGGAAATTTGTGCCATATCAAATGTCAAATGTGAGGAATTAAAAACATGGCAAGATTTGTTTGAATTGATGCAAAATGAAATTAGCAGAAGCTGGAGAAAAGTATACAGAAATGACTAAATAAGGTATGAAAAGAATTCTCAAACAGAACTGAACTTTGATTTGTCACTGTAATAACAAATCATGGCTTCCAAGAACAGTTGAGATAGAGAAGCGCAAGTACAAAGTTTTGCATATGTTGAGTGCAGTGACTATGTCATTTGGTTTTTGCTTAATCATTTCTCTTTGTTTCAGGATAGGTTATTTGTTGGATGGTAGAAGGGAAGTACATCCAGCACTGAATGTGCTGTGAAAAACAAAAGGCAGCCAAAAATTTAAAAAAAAAAAAAAAGCAGTAATATTGGTAATAGATAGGACTTTGTAAACAGTAGTTTGTCATTAATTTCATTTGTTTCTAAATTAGTTATACCAGTTAAAGAGCTGTTGCAATATTTTTTCCCTTTTTAAATTTTTTTATGCTAAATCTGTGATAACAGCCTAAAAATTTAAAACACATTTATTAAGAATTTTTCAAGGCACATTGAGAAGTCTTAAATAAAATGTAAAATGCTAATAATTGAGCTATAGGACACTTTATATTTTGCAGAGTTCTTTATGCATGCTAATTTGACCATTTGACTTTAAGAACAGTACCATGATGAAGAGATATAAAGTGAAGCAGAACTATAGATTCTACAGATATAAAGTGAAGTAAGCAGAACTATAGGTAGTACTACAGGTATTGACCCTACTTTACACATGAGGAAACAAACTCAAAGAGGTTAAAGACTGATCATATAGCTATTAAGTAGCAGATGTGGGACTTAAAACCCATGCTTCTTGATTCTACATTTATTGCTTTTTCTGCAAAATACTATGCCATCCATGCTGACAAAGATACCTTATAACCAAACTCCTCAGTCACCATACCCTACAATAACTTGTAGGTTTTGTCTTTGTCCCTCCTCACTTCACCAGTCCCAAGAAATTAAGGTCTTTATGATCTCCCCCACAGGTAAACACACATTTTTAGGTAGCCAGATAATTCAGTAATATTGAGGAACCTCAGGTTTTCTTTTACAGAGAATCTTGAATTTTAAAAAATATTTAAAAATACTAATCTTTAAAATTTAATTTAAAAATATTAATTAAAATCATCTTTAAAATATCAAATAATTAATTGATTTTAATTTTAATGGTATTTTATTTTTCCAAATAAATGCAAAGATAGTTTTCAACATTCACCTTTGTAAAACCTTGTGTTCAAAATTTTTCTCCCTCTCCTTCCCCTCCCCCCCATCTGCCAAAGACAGGAAACAATCTGATAAGGTTAAATATGTAGAATTCGTTATGCTGAGAAAACAAAAATCAAAAGATCAAAAGGGGGAAAAATACAAGAAAGGGAAAAAAAACCCAAGGAGGAAACAAAAAAACAACAAAAAGGTGAAAATACAATGTTTTGATCCACATTCAATCTTCATAAATCTCTCTCTGGATGCAGATGGCTCTCTCTCTTTCTCCATCACAAGTCTCTTGGAATGTCTTGGGTCACCTCATTGTTGAAAAGAACCAAGTCCAATCATAGCTGATCATGACATAATCTTGTTACTGTGAAAACAGCATGGGCAGCTAAATCTGCAAGACTTGGCCTGAAGTGAATTCCCCTTCCTTTAGGAAACATAAAAGAAACCTCTCTAGGTCCATAGATAGTGTGCAGTAATTGTTCTCCTGTATACTTAATGGGGGAATATTTGGCTGTCAAAATCCCCTTTCTTTCCATATAGCCCTATGAGACATGCAAAATATGTTGGAGTCAGTAGAGATGTTCACTCTCATTCCTTTCCCCAATTCTAAAGTTCTGATATAGGTAAAAATGCTCCAAAGCATTTGTGGGGGGACAGAATCTCCAACAATTGGCCCAGGATGAGTTTAGGAGCTTTCTCAATTAGAAGGGCTGTGGCAGCTAGCTCTAAGACAGAGGGTTCACCACAAAGACACCCAAGTTTCTTTGAGAAGTAATCAAAATCTAGCATAGGGTTCCAGAGACTCCCTGGGATCTGGCCCCAGCTTCCATCAATGTACAGTGTAAAAGTCCTTAGGTAGGGCCAGGTAGGTACCTGGCTTAGGTACAGGCAAGAGATTAGTTTAGCTTTCAGGGTCCCTAAAAAGGGAAGGTGGGAGGTGGCCTAAATACTTAGGCAAAGTGGGCCTTCAGACAAAGAAACTCTTGCCCCAGGAAGCAAAAGAGTTAAAAGATTTTATTGCAGCAGCCAGAGAAGCCTCTAGGGCTGGGCTGCAGACTTGTTCTGTGTCTCTTATCTTCCACTGACCATTTGCTCTGATTACAGAAATTTGCTATGAGAGGAAAAAGTAGGGACATGATTATAATATAATATAATCAATCAAAACTGATTCTTCAGACCTCAATCTAAGAGTACATACATGACAAGATAAAGCATCCTTATCTCTGACAACTAATTATGCAGTAACAATTCACCTCATAGTTAGACTCAGGAATAATCAGCTGGGAAGCAAAGAAACAGAATTGGGAAACTGAGTCAGAAGGATCCCACTTTAAGCAGAGGTTAAGATTGTCCTCCCAATTCCCTCCCAGATAAGACATCCACCTATTAGGAATCCCTCTGAGTAACTTACGGCGTTTCTCTCAAATGGTGAACTACTGACTTAATGATGCATCAGACAATCAAATCCAAATTCAAAACTCAAAACAATATTAGTTACAGTCCCAAGAGATTTCATCTCAATAGCAAGTTTCACCAATCAGGGGGTTCAGGTCTATATGAAAACAAAGAAACAAAAATCTTACAAACCATAGTGCATAACCTATCAAATGCACCTGCAAAACAGTCAAAACTAGTGCAGGAATATCAGGCTAAAAATTCTGCTGTAGGTACTTCAGGAAAACTATAGACCATATTCATTAAACAAGGAGACCATTATGCACTTAAATAAATATTAAATAATTTGCTGAGGACAGATGGAGACTTTGGTAGAAATAGTCACTTTCAGAAAACTTGCAGTTTTGACAACCCTTTTTAAAGTTTCTTACACTGCTAATCAGTGGAATCTTTGACACAGCATGAAAAATGACCTTGCCTTAAAGCAGCCATAAACTTGAAAAATAAAAATAAACATTCAGTTATTAATACCATGTAAATATAAGCTATTCCTTTAAAAGATAAAAGCAATTAATGTTAAAGTAATTTCATTTAATCAGCTAAGGGGGAAGGTGAGCTCCAGTGAGTGGGTTTGTTCTCTCACTCTAAGAAGCAGCCACACCCAGTGGGAGGAGGATGAATTAAATCTTCACATTTCCAAGGCAACAGATCTTTCCCTTTCCCCTTCCCCCACTCCATGTGGTGTCTCTCCCAATTCCACCATGCTTCCGGACCCCATTTTTCCTTATAGCTAATTCTTTTAGGGTACCAAGTCCCCCGAAGGATTTAGCCTGCCAGCTAAGGACATGCCCCACCCTTATGGGATATCTTCTTTCCCCTATCAAATGACAAGTTCCTTTAGAAGTTTGCCCCTTTCCATAATAAATCTACCTTTTGCAATGTGAAGTCGTCACATGACTAAACCCCAACTTTGGTGCCTATCATCAGCAGGTATCTACCTAATTTACATAATACCTAACAATTTTATGTTTCAATATTATAACAATAACAGCCAAGAACTTTTTTTGTTTTTCCCAAAATTAGGGCAAAAAGATTACAATTTATGTAAAATTGCTTTTTCTATCATATTGCAAATAAAAAATTTCACTGAAATGATTGAACATATTTTCTTTCTCTCCCTTGCATTCACCCCTTTGTCTATATGTTTGCTGCAGTCAGGGAATGGGGGAAGGGGGAAGAAGGAGAGAGAGAGAGAGAGAGAGAGAGAGAGAGAGAGAGAGAGAGAGAGACTCTCTTTACTCTGTACTTTCCTCCTCATGGAGGCCTTAATTTAGTGGGATTTGCTTCCAAATTACTTTACACACACATAAAATTCATTTATCTCAACGTTGGTAAATTGCCAACACTTTATTATATATAGCATTTGTTTTATGGTAAGCACTTTTGCAATCTCGAAATGACCAATTGCCAAGCTCCCCAATCACTGCTCTCAAAAATCATCTAACTTTTTCCAGCTTGGCCAGAGCTGAAGTCCACAGGAAAAAGTCAGGTTTTTTTTGTCTTGTTTTTTTGTTTTTTAAACAAACTCTAGCCCACAGACAGACATGACAGACAGTCTGCACAAAATCACAAACAAGATTCAAACAAAAATTATATGGAAGAGCGCCATCCCTTCCCCACACATAAGACAGAAATATCTCATCAAGTGCACTTTTGCTCCAAAGATTTGGTTTGGATTGCTTCTTCCCCGATCTGGGGAGAGCAGCTGACCTCTTGGCTCAGATCCCCAAGCCTGAAGAGGTCATCCCCATCCAGCACTCATCGAGAGTGCCCCTCTGCTCTATGCCGTTTATCAGAATTTCCTTTTGGTTTACTAGGCACTACCCCTTACCTTGGATCACCAAGCCTTAATGATCCCAGAGTTCCCTTCTGCCTAAGGACAGCCCAAAGACACAAGCAGTGCCCTGGGGAGGGCAGCTTCTATCTGGACTAGTCCTCCCCCTTTACCCCTGGATTATGCATGCAAAAATTACCTGCCTGGCCACTTGCCCTCAGGCTTCTTCTTTGGACACTTGTGCTCCTCTTTGTATTTGGATGCCTCTCTTAAGGCCCATACTTCATGGAGAGGGAGACTGAGGGTCTGATCTCAATAGAAAACCCCTGCCATCCCTCTGGGAAGTCCCAGATCCCAGACAAGCCCCCATAAACTATGTGGACTGGGTGCTAGATCCCCTTACCCCAACTGACTCAGCAGCATCTTCATATACAAACAGGAAGCATTTATTCAGTCCTTGCAAGGAAAGGTCCAAACATACCAGCTGACCAGACCCAGACCCTTTGAGCTCCCATCTCACAGCGTGGGGTACCTGGCCTGGCAAGTGGAAATAATGAATTAGTTAAATAGCAAAAGACTTAGGTTCATTGGCTGGGCTGAAAAGGAAGTAACCATTGACCAGTAGTCGACAATGCTGTCTACTCCCTGTCACATAATGTTATATGGATCACATAGCATTATATGGATCACATAACTTCCCGAAAGTTAGGCCTAGGGTCTAATCTATTCCATCTCATAGACTTTTTGAGAAATTTTCATCTGGTCCCATTCAGAATGTTGGTGCCTTTTGTCCTAAATTCTCTGGTCTTTCGACTGGCTGATTTTATTTTATTTTTTTTTTTTTGATATTTATACTTAATTTTTATTCTTCTGGAAATTCTTGGAGTTGTTGCCTTGCCACTTCAAGGATCATTTCAGATTTTGTCATACTGACTTCAGATTCAGGAGGTTTGATTATTTTCTTTGTTGCAAAGTACTTGCTCATTGTGATGAAATTTTTCTTAAAATGCTTATTCATTTTTCCTTAATTAACTGAAGTCTGTCTTAATCCCTGTGATTTTTTTTTCAACTTTGCTTGCTGAAAATTTACCATAGATCCTTTTTTGTAAGAAGGTACTGCACTATTGTGTCCTTTCCCCAGCTTTGCTGTCTGTTCTTTAGTCTCTTAGGCTTTCGAGGTTGGACAACATCAACACCAAGATGTTTCCAGTCATGAAGGTGGCTAGTTTGGAATACTGAGGGAAGGAGACTGAATGGCTGCTGTAACTAAGCCAAGTCTCTATAGTTGCCAAGCATTTATTATCTCTCCCTTTCAAGTACTCTCTCTCCCCCCCTCCCCCAATAGGGGGGAAAAATCCTTCTAACAAATATTAATGACCAAGCAAAACTAATTCCCATCATTGGTGATATTCAAAAATGTGTGTTTTTCAAAATCACTTGTCTTTACAATTTTATTGTGTGAATGGTACTCTTGGTTCAAATCTTCTATGAACTCCACTGCTCTTTCTGAACAATTTATTTAGTCTTTAGACTGGTTACCAGGGGCTGATTAGGGAATAGATAAGGAGAGGCTCTCCTGGGACATTTCTGAGAAAAGTTTTCCAGAAGTCCTTCTTTTATATCTGTTCACTGTATTTTTCCTACTGTATAAGTATTAATTTTAATTATCATTGTGCTGCTGGTTTTTTCCTCTATTTTTTTTTTATAACTCCTTCCCCTTCCCTCTCCTCCCCGCGCCCCCCCCCCCCCCCCCCAGGATTCACAATCTCCAGAATTGTCCTCTTTCCTCATTTTTTGATCTCATGACTACTATAACTGACTAATCTCAACTTATCCCCAAAAATAGGTGCTTAAAATTGCAGCAGCTGAGAATGTTACCAGTGTACCTCCCATTTAGAGAAAGCTTTGTGAGCTGTGAAGGAAGCTGAAAGCATGCTCTTCAACTCAAAGATACCATTACAAAACTTGTACCCAGAGAGGTAATAGAGGAGAAACATATTCACGGAAATATTTATGGCAGCTTTTTTTGTACTGTCAAAGAACTAGAAACTAAAGGGTGGTCATCAGTTGGAATTGATCAAATTTTGGCATATGGATATAATAAATAATTGTACTAAAAGAAATGACAAAATGAATAGTTTAGAGAAATTTGGGAAGACAATAAAACAATGCACATAAAATGAACAGAACCAAGAGTACCATTCACATAATAAAATTGTAAAGACAAGTGACTTTGAAAAACACATTTTTGAATATCACCAATGATGGGAATTAGTTTTGCTTGGCCATGAATATTTGTTACAAGGATTTTGGGTTTTGTTTTTTTTTCTCCCTATTGAAAGGGGGGTACTTGAAAGGGATAGATAATAAATGCTTGTTAACTGAAAAAAATAAAAATTAAAAAAATTGATACTTGAATGTTCTGGTGCCTTATGGTAAACTTAGTTATATGGATACTCTCTACTTATATACATTGCCACTCTTTTCATGTTGTATGAGTTTTATCTATATCTTACCCAATGTATTAGAGATGTTTTTTTCTTATTTCTGATATTTTAATATTGTGGCTATCAGTGCAACATAGGCTCTTTGGTATTCTTTCCTTATACTAAATGGCCAGGTTATTTCCTGTTCCAGTCATAAACAGCTTCAATGATTTTTTGCAGCACTTTTTTTATATGTCTTTGCTGTTGAAATTCTATGGTCTTAAATGGTTTGCTATATATCTTTATCTTTCACCCTGGAAATCTTTTTAATTCTTATGGAATTTTGTTATTTGCCCTTATTTGTCATCACTAGAAGTCTGTGATATTAGGGTGCTAAAATTGATTAGTATTTCATTCAACAAATTCTGTTGTGCATATAGTAGTAAAGAAAGATAGAGCTAGAGATCAACATTAGAAAGAAGTCCAGTGTTTTATATGGTCCATTTCCGAAGTCTTAGTGCTGTTTTAAATTACTAAAAGCTTATCTGAAGCTTTCTAAGCTTAAAACTACATTAAAACTTTTGGATTGGGACAATCTGTATTTTTTTAAAATTGAAAATGAGCAGGAATTGGTGAAAAACATGGTAAGTAGGTTTATAAATTGTAAATTTAAAGATAAATTGATTTATTCTAGGGACAAATGTCTCTAAATATTTGGCCTTATCAAATGATCCTAATAGTCATTTTTTATTTTGCCATGTTTTTACAAAGGAGACAGTAGTTTTTATGTCATTGAATAATGAAGAGGTAAGTAGTTACCATTTGTGGGCCAGAACATTATTGTAGTTGGATCAAGAAATGTGTAATTCCATAAATAAACAAATATATACTTTATAGATGAATGAACAATATTTCTTGCTCATACGTAGGGTTTTGTTTTTGCTTTTGTTTTCAATCTGGACCTTTGAATTCATTATTGTAAAGAAATTCCTTGGTGTAGATACTCCCCCTACTGACAAGATCAGCTTCCTTTTTAAAGATAGTTTTTAGAGAATTGACTAGGGATACTAAGAGATTAAGGGAATTATCTGGGATAACAGGGCTGGTATGTGTCATTCCTCTCCTCACACCCATGCCATTCCTTCTCTGTAGCTTTGCTGGAGGCTTCTGTGACTAAGCTGTTAGATGCTTGAATCCTTCCATTTCCAACCAACTACTGGGTTTTATATAAGTCTCACAGAGGGTGATCATCTCTCTGCCAATATGAACAGACTTTCTGCTTCACCTGGTTGATGTGCCTTTGACTGATTAAAGGGGAGGTATTCATGGCTTGTTCACACCTAGTGAACAATTGGGGTGTTCTCATTTGATAAAGGTATCTAGGCATCTTGTCACTTTAATTGGAATGAGGTTATTGATTGTTGACTCAATTAACAATTATCTTTATGTAAGTTGTGTTGTAATTAATAAAATATTAATTTGTTTTAAAGTTTTACTGATTTCCTAATAGTTTAGGTGGGTTTTTTTTTTGCCCGTATGTATTTTCTCAGTATACAGATAACATAATGTGTATTATGTTAGGATTTCATCAATTTTTTTTTTTACCTTTTTTAAAGGGATCCTGATAGTCAGAAAGGTTTGCTCAAACTCAAAAGGGATGAAAACAGCTGATTTTAGAAGTACTGAAATCATTAGAAATACTATTTGAGGACTACAGCAAAACTTTAAGGATTGCAACATTGTACTTTATTATAAATGGGGCATTAGTTTGACATCTATTGCATAGATTACAATATTACATATATTTCTTTTTACTGATATATATACACTGACATTTCTCTCTCTTAGATTTCTGATTTTACCAGTGGTCCTGAAGAAAGGTTCAGTTACTGTCAAAAGTATGCCTAAGGTTTATCCCTGAAAGGCTTTTGTGTTGATATGTATATAATTTATGAAAACTGCTAACGAGTGACATTTCTCTTCTTTGGCTTTGTTTGATGGTAAACTAGATGAATTTTAGGAATTTAGCATTAAGTTCATGAACTAAGAAAGTCATTTGGACACAGATGACTAAATTTTTCCATTCAATGTATCTTATTACCTTTAACTGCCTATTACAATCATGCTTTTATTTTTACTTTGCAAATATAGATTGCTGTCATCAGACTTAGCAAATGAAGCGGATTACTTATGGTAACTGTAAGTAGTTATACCCTCTAAATCCTTGATAGAGCTTTCCCAAAGGACAGGCAGTGTCTTTCAAAATCCTATTACAGAGTTTTATTTGCAGGTGGTATGAACAGAAGGATAAAAAGCCTCCATGTTTTATTGCTCTCCAACTTCATTAAACTGCTCACTGTATTGAAAACTGTGGCAAAAATGATACACATCAGCTCTTTTATCTTTTTGTTGCTATAGTACTCTCTACAAATAAAAAGCATATTGTAGAATTTCATGAAGCAGAATGTCCTTGGAGGGATCTTTGAGGATTTTGAATGTATACCTCTTTGTCTTACCATAGGAGACTCCTATCTAAAAGAAATTAGTAGAAACTAATATGTATCTCCTCTCATCCCTGAGAGATCAACTTTTGTCATCTGTATACCTGAATTCTCATGAGAATTTGGGGACAAGTATCCACAGAAGGCTAATTATGAGTGACTCTTGGGCGTGGTGAATTGAAATACTAAACTGATCAAACACTGTTTTAGAGATATGTTCTGCTTTCTAAGAAAAAAGAAAGGAGTCTGAAAGGGTCTTCAAAGTGGTTTCAAAGAGAAAAATTAGAGACATTTAATTCTATGTTAACTTGATTGCTATTCCCCAGGTACCAGTGCATATGCCAGCTTGCTCTGGCTTTAGTGTATATAACTTAGTATTTTTTTTAAGCTTTTTATTTTCAAAACATATGCATGGATAATTTTTCAACATTGACCCTTGCATAGCCTTGTATTTCAGGTTTTACCCTCCTTTTCCCACTCTCTCCCCCAGTTGGCAAGCAATCCAATACATGCTATACATGTTAAAATATATGTTAAATCCAATATGTGTAAACATATTTATATAATTCTCTTGTTGCACAAGAAAAACCAGATCAAAAGGGAAAGAAAATGAGTAAAACTTAGTATTTCTTAAAGAGTTGAGGTAGCAGTGACAAAATATTAATCTCATTTATTTTCCTGATTCTCCTTGGTTTTCAGGGCTGACACTGAGTCCCTTGGATGCCTTCTTCTGTCTTCCATTTCAGATATTCTGCCTGTTCCCACTTGGAGTATACTTAACTGGCCCAGTCTCCTGGGACACAGGCTGACATGTAGTACTCCATCCTCCCAGAAGTCTTCTGAAAGTGGCAACAACTACTGAAATATGAAGTTAGGTTGCCCTTATTTTGTTAATGATATCAGAGATCTTATTTTATTCTAGTATCTTGGTAAGTAGGGCACTATACTAAATACCTCAGAGAATTAAGAAAGACTATTTCCTTTATCCCCAAGAGGTATTAAGCCCTCATCTTTAAATAGAACAGACACATCTTTAAAAGGAGCCTGGCAAAGGTCAGGTGTGTATTTGGGATGGGGTTGGAGATAGGAAAGTTTGTTTTCTGGTCATTGATGTTTATTTTATTCATTTTAAACATTTCTGAATAGGAGGGTCTACGTTTGGCATTCAGCATTGTTCTTTTCTCTCTAATTAAATAAAGTTCGTGTGCTTGAGTAAGAAATGGAAGGGGGCTTATTTAGAAGAGAAAAAATAGAAGGTGAGGTGGAAACTCTGCTGAAAATGTTGGAGTCATCTTGATTTTGGTAGTTCTTTGTGAATTTGAATTGGATGGGGAAAACAACATTACAGTCAACTGACCTTATGTTAAACCTGTTAAATAACCATTAAAATCATTCAACCATTGGGTTTCCTGCTTCATTTCAGTAAGTTCATGACTCATAACAGGTCTCTCATGCCTCCTTCTTTTTCAATATACTTATATGGATACAGAATTTGACTACTGAGTATAGTGTCAGCAATGAAGAAGAATACATTTGAGGCTTTTACTGTTGTTAATTCTTGTAGCAAGGCAACTGGTACCATGATGACAAGGCTTGTGGAATAGGGAGTTACCCCATCTCCTCCATCCTTATGTGGCCTTAAAGTGCCACTTTATTCTTATACCAGTGAGACCAGGACTGCCATTATATTGAGTTTTTGACAGTACCATATTCTCTCTATCTTGGGTTTCCAGTCACACACAATTCCTTCCTCTTTCCCTATTCCCAGGAGTATACAGAGTGTTTTAGCTGGGAATTGACTTGATATCAGTCCAGAGAAAAACACATTAAGTGCTGTGGACATAATATAGCATAAAGGATGATAGAAGGTTTTTCTCAAGGTTCTTATGGATTATTACCAGTACAGCGTTCCATCTAGAAGACATTGGATATATGTTTTGAAACTCCCTCTTCCAAAATCTTTTATCTAACCTTGACTTTGATATCTATTACTTCTAGTTCTTTTGCTGTGGTTTTGACCACCTGGACTCCTGCATCTCAGTCCTTTAGACTCTGCTTCTCCAACAAATCTAGGGACCATGTACTCATTTTCCTCCTGTGGACCTCCTTTGTCCCCTACCAATAACCTTTTCCCATTCACTCATTCTTTGGGATTCAGTGATGTATATCACCTAATTCTGTTGGCTATGACCTTTTAAAAATTTCTTTTACAACATCTAGTGCAGTGCTGGGACTGCAGTAAGTATCCCATAAGTAAATGCTTGACGGATTTGATTAGACCAAAGGAGAAAGAACTATGGTGGCAGGAGACTTAGATTTTTAATATTATGATATATGGGCTAAGGGAAGAAAAAAAAAGAAGGGTTGCATGATTGAGTTGTTAATAGATAATTTTGTTGTAATGAGATATGTATAAATGTTTATATACATACATGTATTCATATATATATGTATATATCTCATCACAACAAAATTATGTGCTCTGGACTGAATACTGGAGCTTTAAATTTTTATTAGAAAAACACAATTAGAGCTTTGGGAGCATGTTACAATAGAAAATTATCCATATTTCTTTGAACATTGATTTGGATTTTTTTTATCTTGAAATGAATTTTCAAATGTAGACTTTTGTATGTAATTGTAAAGGTTTGTGAATATGGGACAAGTTAGTGTTCCATTAAGAAAGTAATTTTTAGTAGTGTCATACTATTATTTTATTTTTGCTTTCTGTTTAGAGTTGTATGATTGGGTATAGTTGCACAGTCTAATGTGCAAGTAGAAGGTACTCAGTCAATACTAATTGATTATGATGCTGACAGATCTTTTATAGCAGGGTGTTCTGAATGATTATTTTTATAGCCTATAACTTTTAGGTTTTTCCGTTTCCCAACTAATGGAGAATTAAGCTTGTTTCTATTTCTTTGCTACCATAAAAAGTACTGCTATAAATACTTGTGCTATATGTAGGGTTTTTCTTTTTTATCAGTGAATTTTTAGGATTATATACCCTATTGTAGAATCTCTGGGTCAGGGTTTGGACATTTTAGTTACTTTATGCAAAATTCTAAATTGCTTTCTGATAATATTTTTATATTATGCCTTAAAGTTTTCTAAGTGCTTATAAATATATCATTTGATCCTCATAATAATTCTAGGAGATAGATAGTTATTATCTTTATTTTACAGATAAGGAAATTAAGGCAGGCAGCTGTTGAAATGACTTGGTCAGGATCAGACAACTGGTGTGTTTTTTAACCCAAATTTGAACTCAGGACTCTCTAACTTCGTATCCAATAAACTTATCTATTTACTATCTATCTGCTTCCAAAATGGTTATATGAATGTATAATCCAATAGCAATGATCTGTCTTTCTATAGACCTTTGCCTATCAAATTACTATCTTTTGTCATTTTTATCAACTTACAGGATCTGAGATGAAAACCTCAGCATTATTTTGGTTTTCATTTCTTTTGTGCTACAATACTTTTTAATGATTAATTTGATAGTTAAAATACAGTACTGGTAGTCTTAGATATGTGAATCGTTGCAATAGCTATTGGGCTGCCTTCCAATGAAGTTGGCTCTTCTGCTGGAGCCATCACCCAAGAGCCAGCATCTTTTTTTCAAGCCACTCCCATAATGGCCATATAATCCACTATGCTGCCTTTATGTTCCATGGAAACTATCTATCTATCAGAATATTCAATCTGTTGAATATTCTCCTGCCTTGCTCTGCACAATGCTTAGGTTTTAGAAGTTAGAAAGACTTGGTACAAGCTTAGAAATATTTTAAAGGAAGGAAGAACTATTATTAGTACACTTCTTTCTACATTATTGGTTAATTGGACTTTTGTGAAGTAATCTCAGATTTGTTGTTGTTATTTCAGTCCTATCTAACTCTTCATGACCATCATGGACCATTCCATCCTTGGGATTTTCTTGGCAAAGATAGTGGAATGGATAAATGACTTTTCCAGAGCTAGTAAATATTGGAAGCCAAATTTGGATTTGGATCTTCTTGACATACCACTGCTTTATGCACTGAGCAACCTAGTTTTTCTAGGGAAAAGTTTCCTAAAAAATCTATTTAGGAACAGAATCATAAAATCTTAGAGTATAATAAGTACTTGTTGACTGATTGACAATAGCTTAAAGAGAAAAATCATTAGGTTTTTTTTTTTTTTTTCCAAGGTTGAAAAGATCTACAAATACAGCAGGAAGGAATCTAGTAAATAAGAAAAGGTTAAAAATCAGTGTGAAATGAGAGAGTATTCAAAACACTTTGCAGATAATGGCAGAGAGCCTCAATTTGGTAAAGTGGCTTGCCTCTGAATCCCTTCCAAACTGCTTTTTTCTAACCTTTAACCCCAACTAGAAAGGAGCTCTCCTTTATCTAATTTCTCAAAAGTGCCTTCTTAGTTATCTTTGTGTGCTTTTAATTTATTACATTGCCTTATAGTCCTTTTTAAAATTTTCCTGACTAGAATATAAACTCTTTGATATCTTGTTTTCCTTTATAACTCTAATGCATAGCACTGTGCTTTATTTGTAGTTACAATTCTTTTTACTGATAATTTTTATTTTAAAACATACAAACTCCCAATTTAGAGCTCTCAGATTGTACAATTTCTTAAAACACTAAAGCAACATAAGATCGATTTTACATGTAATCTTATGTTTCTAACTTTCCATTCCTTAAAAGAAAGAAGTTTACTTTCTAAATCAATACCAATATTGTCTGATGTTTTTATGTATGAATTTTGCAGCCATTTAAAGTTGTCTTCATTTACATAGTTCTAGCAATTGTATTCTGTTATTTTCCTTCTGATTTGTTTAAAATCTGCTCATTTTATACAAGTCTTCCCTTATTTTTTTTAATTCTTCAAAACCTTTCTTTCTTTTGACACAGTAATGTTCTAACAGTTGACTATGAAATGTTAGTTGTTTTCATTTTTGCCAGTCACCTAGCTATAAGCAGTAGAACTGGGATTTGATCTCAATTTTTTTTTGGTCTGGTATTTGTTATTTTCTTTTCTTGCTTAAAAACCTTCATTATCTCTCCATTACTTAGGATGGAAACTCCTCCACCCCAAACTCTTAAATTTGTAATTTAATTCTCTCCTCTATTTCTTGTTAATAAAAATGGAACTAATCACTCATAAGCCTGACATTTTTGTTTCAGAGAAGATTGTCTACTCAATATCCTGATCATGTCTTTGATCAAAGAGCATAGATTTTTAGAGCTGAGAGGAACCTTGAGCTCATCTAGTTTAATCCTTTTATTGTATAAATCAGGGCTTCTTAAACTTTTTCCACCCACAATTCTTTTCACCCAAGAAATGTTTATGTGACCCTGGGTTTATCGGTATATAAAATAGGTATACAAATCAAACATTTACTGATAATAAATCATAATTTTGCAAATCCTCCTCATTCAATTAGGAGATCCAATATGGGGTTACAATCTGAAGTTTAAAAAGCTGGGGTATAGATGATGGAACTAAAGCTTAAAAAGGTGAAGTTATTTGCTCCTGAGTCATACTGATTAAACAACAATTAAACTCAAAACATCTGACTCAGGTGCACTTTTTTCCCCCTGCTGTGGCAGAATTCCTTCTCTCTTTCCTCTGTTTCAAATTCTGTCCATTCATTGAAGCCCAGTTTGAGTTCTACTTCTTCCCAGAGGCCTTTCTTTATGCTTCTAGGAAACAGCAATCATAGTTCCTAGACCTTCACAGCACTCATTGTCCATATCAGTAATATATCATTTAACTTTGTTTTGCAATTTACTGTTACTTGCATTTATTTGTAAATGCCTTTGTAGCTAGATTGTAAGCTCTTCATGGAATGTTCTCAAGCCTTACATTTTTTATTTTTATTTTTTATTTATTTTTTTTTGCTTTTTGCTGAGGCAATTGAGGTTAAGTGACTTGCCCAAGGTCACACAGCTAGGGAAGCCTTATACTTTTTAATCTCACACAGTACTCTTCTAAATAAACATTTTTTATTTCATTTCACTTATTTTTCCAGGCTATCAGTCCTGCTATCTGACCTTGTTTTCCTCTTCAAAATCTTGACCCTTATTCAGTCAACTTTGCACTATTCAACACTCAGATTCCTTGCCCTTCGTAAATCATCACTTTCCAAGCACTAGCTGACTGTCTTCTTCACTCCTGCTTAAGTGTTACAGAACATTGTTGGAGGGAGTCCTAAAACTACACTGACTATAGCATTTACTGCTACCTTCCAATCCTTTTACTCTTTCTTGATTGATTCTATTTATTCCATATAGCTTTTTCTCAAGATTCTTATACCATTGATTACTTTCCCCATCCTTTTCATCAGTTGCCATTACCTCATCCTTACAGCCATTTTTCAGTTGCTCATTTACTTCTCTAAGTTCATGTTTCAGCCTTTTTGACAGTATTCCCCATCTTCTCTAGGAGGTAGGTCTTCTCCTTGCCAATACCAATTCTTTTAGCTGTGCTCTTGATTCTATCTCCTCTTATATCATCAGTAGATTGCATCTTTGACCAACCCTCTTTTCTCACCAATTTTCAACCTTTTCTTATTTAGTGGGTCTTAATAGTATTCAGATATTCCCAGATCTTTCCACCTTTGAAAAGCCTTCACCTGATGGTTTTCCTCTTTAAGCTATTGTCAGTTAGCAAACATTTTTATCATTGTTCCAGGCATATACTAAGCTGTGTTAGTAATAAAAAGAAAGGGAAAAAATACAGTCCTACTTTCCAGTAGTTCACATTTTAATTGTGGAGACAATATACAAAGAGTGATGTACATATAAAATACCTTCAGTACAATTGGAGGAAGGTATTCTAAGAGAGACTGGTGTACATCAGGGTGGGGTGAAAAAAATCAAGAAACTTCTGCAAAAGGTAGTCTTTGATTTGAGTTTTAAAGAAAAAAGGGATTCCAGGAGGTATACAATATTCCAGCAAGTCTGACAACTAGTTCAAAGGCTCAGAGACAGTAAATGGAACATCTTGAGGATGAAGAAGTAGACCTACATAGCTTGACTGGAAAATGATCTGAGAGAATTATATGTAAGATAAGAAAAGTTGGAAAAGGCCATATTGTAAAGAACTTTAAATACCAGACAAAGGGATTTCTATGTGAGGTAAAAGGAGGTCACCAGAGTTCACTGAATAGAATTAGGCTTGCACTTTAGGGAAATCTTGGTATCTGTGTGAGAATAGATTGGAATGGAAACAAGTCTGGGAGACCAATTAAGAGGTTATTGTAATAATCTAAGAGAGATAATGAGAACTAAAACTAAAAACTAAAAGTGGAGACTAGGTAAGTGGAGAAAATAGGGATATAAGTGAGAAATGTGGAGAAATCCCAGGAATTAGCAACTGATTATATATATGGAGTGAGAGAGAATTAGGAGTCAAAGATGTTGCTAAAGTCACAAACCAGGGTGACCATAAGGGTCCTGGTGCCTGGGCCCATAATATATGACCTTAGAAGGGTGGATTTCATGGGGAAAATCACTGCACTTTTAGACATGTTAAGATGCTTGTCAACTTGCCAATTTGAAATGTCTCATAGAAGTCAGTGATGTCTAACTAATTGCTAGAGCTTAGAAGAGAGATTAAGGCTGGATCTCTTAGATATGGAAGTCATGCATAGAGTTGATGAATGAAGTCAGAGAGCTAGTGAGGTCACCAAATAAGAGAGTATCGAACTGAGATAGAGCTTGGTGGTATAGCCCCAGTGTATATCGTGGATGAAGGTGAGTGGCCATACAGCTAGGAAGACAATCATGAAAGAACCTGACAAAGAGCCGGAGAGGAGAGGTTATCTAGAAGATCTTGGTTAACAATATTATACAGTGCATGCTATGAAGACTGAAAAAGACCTCTTTGAATTATCAATTAAAAGAAATTTATGGTGATTTTGGTGGAGCAGTTTCAGTTGAGTGATGAGGGTTGAGGCTGGAAGCCAGATTGCTAAGGGTTTATTTAGCACTGGAAGAGGAAGGAGATGCAACAAACATGTTCTCTCCTCCCTTGAGTTTTGATCTTGCTCTGTCATGGTTCTTTTCCTGCCTGTTGAATTGATCCTTTAATCAATCAATCACCAGGTGTTTGATGGCTGTGGTGTTTAAGACACTGTGTTAGATTTTAGGGATACAAATGCAAAAAAAAAAGGTAGATAGTTCCTCCTTTGAGGAGTTTATATTCTAAGGGACATAATATTAAGTAGGGGAAATGGCTGACAGAGGGAGTTTTGTTCTAAGCAATTCATAGCTATTATAAAATGAAGGTCCTGAGGTAGCTAGATGGTACAATGGATAAAACTCTGGTCCTAGAGTTAGGAAAACCTAGTTCAAATCTGGCCTCAGATACTTATTAGCTATGTGGTTCTTGGGCAAGTCCCTCAGTTTGTTTTTTTTTTTTTTTCCAACTTTACTAATCAAAATAATAATAGCATCTACCACCCCAGGTTGCTGTGAGGATCTAATTAGATAATACCTATAAAACACTTAACACAGTGCTTAGCACATAATAGGCACTATATAAATGCTAGCTTTCATCTCATTCATTTTTGTTGTAACAGCAAGAAATGAGAAGAAGGAGAAGGGTAACTAGTAATTAATAGTAAACTCTGGGTAGCTTTGGTGTCTTGGAGAGTAGATGGATGGGACAGAAAACAAAGTCTGGATCTAGTCTAGCTAGAGATACTGAGGTGAGTTATTCATCACTTTGTTTAGTCATGTCTGACTTTTTGTGGCCTCGTGGGCATAGCATGCTAGTATTGTCCATTGAGGTTTCTGGAGTGCTTTGCCATTTCCTTCTCCAGGGGATTAAAGCAAATAGAGGTTAAATGACTCTGGGCCCAGCACTTTATCCACTGATGGCTGCCTCTTATGCCCCCACTTATTTCCCAATAAAAACTACAAAAAGTCTCAGTACTCGGTGGTACTTAGAGGTCTCATCTGGAAGTTTGTTATTCCTAGTAAAGAGAAGGGAGTCATTTGTCATAATGCACCCTTAAGTGTCATTGTAACTCAGATATGTATGTATCTGGGCCTCTTTTTTTTTTTTTGTTTGTTTGTTTTGTTTTGTTTTTTTTAATTCTATGCAGATAACTCCCAGCTCTCCATGTCTAACCCACATCTCTTTTTTTTGCACTATACAATGATATATCTCCAGCTGCCTGTTGGACAGCTCTACTTGGATATTTTGGATGCATTTCAAACTCAACTTATTTAAAACAGAACTCATTATCTTTTCTCCTAAATCCTCCTTTTCTGCTAAGTCTCCTATTTCTGTTGAGGGTATCACTATTCTTCCATTCCCTCAGGATCTAAGCTTAAGAGCCCTCTTTCACTCTTCACTTTTCATTTGAACACCTCCCAACTCCCGAAGCCAATCAATCATTTGCCAGGGGTTATTGATTTTACTTCCTAAATATCCCTTGCATGTGTACTTATCTCTCTTCATACTATAAATGTCTTAGTACAGACCCTTATGAGCTTTTGCCTGAACTATTGCAATAATCTCCTAATTGATCTTCCTCTTTCCCTTTTGAAACCTTTAGCTTTTTTTAAGGTTCAGCTCCAATGTCATTTCCTTCAAAAAGCCTTTTCTGATCCCCTAGTTGCAATCTTCACATTCCTTCCACTATCTATTTTTTTCTTTAAATTTGTGTTTATTTTGTAAATATCATAGATATACTTACCTTTGAATATATGGTATCTCTCAATAAAAATTAAACTCCATAATGGCTGAAACTCTCACCTAACTTTCATATTTATATCTTCAGTGCCTGGCACAAGTTTTGGCACACACAGAGATTTAATAAATGTGTATTTTAATGGTAGATTTGTTTGTTAGATTTCTAAAGGTGGAATAGGAAAAGTGGTCTGATTTTTGTGGTTTATGTGTCTCGCTTATATATTATGGTTTTTAACTAATTTATCTCTATTCTCTCTTATTTTGTGTTTTCAATTTAGAGCTCCAAGCGAGAGTGGAAGCCTCTGGAGGATCGAAGCTGTACAGATTTACCATGGTTACTGCTCTTCATCCTCTTCTGCCTTGGGATGGTAAGAGGACTCTCTTAGGTAGAGATGTAAAACATTTATAATTCATGGTTGCAGTAGAATCCTAGGGAATCTGTTTTGCATTTGTCTTCTTTTCCTTATTGCTTATTTCATGAAGGGCTGTGTTTCTTTATGCCTGATTTAGTCGGTGTATGTAATATAGTATGCTTATTTTCTTCTACAGGAAAACTGATACAGAAATGAAAAAGAAACGTAGACTTTGAAGCCTCATTTAATTTTTAACCTCAAAGTTTCTGATGTCATACTCCTTGCTGGACAATACTAGGGATAGAACCTAGGGATTATTTTAATCATCACATGTTTGCTAATATTGACTTTGGTTTCTAAATAAGATAATTTGGAGCAATGCAAGACAAAAACCTGTGTTTTCATGGTTGCTTTCAGTTTCCATAATGTCAAGCTTTATAAGTGATTTTTTTCTTAGTAGCTTCCATTAGTTTGAAATGTGGCATATGGAAAATGCTGTGTATAAATGATATGTTTTTATTACTAAAACTGCCTTTTTGATTAGTGGCCATGTTCCTGTTAGAAGAGATATTATCCAGATCTTTAAGATTATATTTAATTCTTTGTTTCATGTTAGCAACTTAAACTGTCACAAAAACTAATGGAAGGATAAAAGTTATACACTTAAAGTCATTGTTCTATATTCAATTCCTTCTCTTTGAGTAGTAGTATCTTTTGTATTATGGGATTAGTGTAAAATTTTCCCCTGTAATTTTTCTTTTTAAGCAAAGGTTGCTCTAATTGCAAATGAAATAAAATATAAAAGTACATTAAAAAACTTAAAGCACTATATAATCGCTAGCTTTTACATTTTTTACTTTTAAACATTCAGAAAATTGCTATATTTTTATCATGAGATTCTTTAGAAATGATTTATAACCTCTGTTTGCACATGAGCTTGGACAACCCAGCCTTTCTGGTTAAATGTATTTATGAGTAAAATGTTGTTGGATAAATCACTGTTGATCAGAGAAATGCAAATTAAGACAACTCTGAGGTACCACTACACACCTGTCAAATTGGCTAAAATGACGGAAAAGATAATGACAAATTTTGGAGGGGATGAGGGAAAACTGGGACACTGATACATTGTTGGTGGAACTGTGAATGGATCCAACCATTCTGGAGAGCAATTTGGAACTATGCTCAAAAAGTTATCAAACTGTTCATACCCTTTGACCCAGCAGTGTTTCTATTGGGCCTATATCCCAAAGAGATCTTAGAGGAGGGAAAGGGACCCACACGTGCAAGAAGGTTTGTGGCAGCCCTTTTTGTAGTGGCTAGAAACTGGAAACTGAATGGATGCCCATCAATTGGAGAGTGGCTGAATAAATTATGGTATATGAATGTTATGGAATATTATTGTTCTGTGAGAAACGACCAGCTGGATGATTTCAGAGAGGCCTGGAGAGACTTGGATGGACTGATGCTAAGTGAAATGAGGAGAACCAGGATATCATTATACACGGCAACAACAGTACTATATGATGATCAATTCTGATGGACATGGCTCTCTTCAACAATGAAATGTTTCAAACCAGTTCCAATTGTTTAGTGAAGAAAGCCATATACACCCAGAGAGAAGGATATGAAATGTGGACCACAACATAACATTTTCAGGCTCCCTATTG
>JAJPUD010017789.1:1204-30381 GCA_023553655.1 Myrmecobius fasciatus
TTCCCTCTAGCAACAGACAAGTTTCTATGTGAAATCAAATGTCTGATATACACTTTTAGAGCCCAACGTGATGAGAGTAAGATTTACACAGTGCTCGTCTCCCTCCCCTCTTTCTCTCAATTATATTAGGTTTTCTTTGCCTCTTCAAGTGATTTTACCTTGTTTTTACCTCCTTTTTTTTTAGATCTTATTTTACCACTTTTTCCCTCTTTTCCCCAGTATGACAACCTTTTCCCCTCTAGTTCTCTTTTTCATATTATCAAAGTAATATTTAGTAAATTATACCCCCAAACTTTGAGTATCCCCCTAGTAAAAATAAAGTTCTCAAGAGTCCTTTCCTTTTTACCTTTTTATGCATCTCTTGAGTTCTGTGTTTGGGTGTCGAATTTTTTGTTCAGATCCGGTCTTTTCATTAGAAATAGGTGAAATTCACCTATATCATTGAATGACCATCTTCTTCCCTGGAGGATAATGCTCATTCTAGCTGGATAGGTTATTCTTGGCTGTAATCCAAGTTCCTTTGCCCTTCGGAATATCTGGTTCCAAGCCCTTCAATCCTTCAGTGTGGAAGCTGACAGATCGTGATAGATTCTAATTATTGATCCTTGGTATTTGAATTGTTTCTTTCTAGCTGCTAGCAGAATCTGTTCCTTGGTGCTATAGTCCTGAAATTTAGCCACGATATTCCTTGGGGTTTTAATTTTGGGGTCTCTTTCAGGAGGTGATGGGTGAATTCTTTCAATGGTGATTTTGCCCTTTGATTCTACAATCTCAGGGCAGTTTTCTTTCAGGATTTCCTGGAAGATAGTGTTTAGATTCTTTTTTTGATCATGGCTTTCAGGAAGTCCAATAATCCTTAGATTGTCTCTCCTAGATCTATTTTCTAAGTCAGTTGTTTTTCCTAGGAGATATTTCATATTTTCTTCTAATTTTTCATTTTTTTGTTTTTGTTTGACTGATTCTTCAAGTCTTAGTGAGTCATTCACTTGCATTTGTTCAATTCTTATTTTTAAAGTGTTGTTTTCTTCAGTTACCTTTTTAAGTTCCTTTTGTAACTGGCCAATTTGTTCACTGCACTCTTTTTCCACTTCACTAATTTTATTTTTTAATAAATTGGTGTCTTTTTCATATCTCTTTTGCAGAGTATCGTATCCTTCTTGCAAGATACTGTATCCTTCTTGCACTGATTTTAGTTTATTTTCCCATTTATCCTCCAGCTCTCTTTTGAGGTTCTTTATGCAGTCTTCCAGAAAGGCCTTTTGAAACGGGGACCAGTGATGGTCCTTGCTGTTTTTTTCTGGATTTTTGTCTAAAGAAACCTCTGTTTCTGAGGTCGTTTCTTTGCCTTGATAAAAGCTGTCTATGGTGAGAGCTCTCTTTTGCTTCTTCATCATTTTTTTTTTAGACAGAGTGGATATCTCTTTAAGGTAGGGGAAAAAAAAAACCTCTGCTGAAGACGCTTTGCCCTGGGGCACTTCGGCAAGTTGACTTAAGGTGCTGGGCCGGTGGGGGCTAGGACTAAGTCCGAATTACTCCTTAAACAAGGCAAGTCTGCCAGAACACCTGCCCCCAATCAGGGCAGAGTGTCCCGAGTGCCTCAGATAAACTCCAGGTGTTTGGAATTTGGAGTTTGGAGTTTGGAATTTCTTCCAGGATGAGCTGAGCTGAGTCCCACCCTCACTTCTGGCCTGCACAGGGATAATCTATTTATCTCTCTGTCTGAGTCCGACTAACCTGATATGAAGTTCTCCAGAGAGCCGTGCCCAAATATTTCTGAGTTCATTGATTTGAAGATCAGTTCAGAGGCTTATTTTATTGTTGATTTGAGAGAAGATCGGAGGAGAGGCAGAAAGTCACCTTTTCACTCCGCCATCTTGGCTCCGCCTCCTCACATGAGTTCTTTTAAAAATACTTTTAGAAATCTATAGTAAGGGTCATTGAGAAGTACCACAAAAAATGATTTTCCCTTGCTAAATATATATGCTGCCATAGATTTATATTGGTCTTTGTTTTTAGAAATTCTTCAAGTTAAATGCAGTGCTGAGAAAAAAAGATCTATCTCAATGGTACTGACCAGATGAAATACCTCTTTTTCAGGTTTTCATAATGTGGGAAACTTACAAATATGAACCAGGAATAACAATTTTGCAGTGATTGGTATCTGGTACTCAAGCATTGCTGATAATTATCTTGTGAGTCTCTAATGGGCACATTGGGTGCCTGGCCTTCTCTTGTTCTCAAAATTTGTCATGGTTTTCTTTCTAGAATGCACTTGCCAAGGCAATGTTTATGCCATGTGTTTAGTTTTTATACATGTGCTGTCAAATTTGCCTTCCCAACTGCTTTGGCCCAATTCCTCCTACCCCCACCCCTACCCTTTGGCTCTGAGTGCTTCAGAGTTTAGTGTTCAAGAGAAAAATTTATGAATAGAGAGAGGGTAATCATGGAGCCAGTAAATATTGGAATGACTAATATTAAGATGATTAATATGTATATCTAAAAATCTGAAATGAAGGTATTTTTAATATGTAATAAGTTACCATATCAGATCTATAGACACTATAGAATAATACTTTACCAAGTGATTCCAAGGCTTTGTCTAGTACCAATGTAAATAATTCAAGAGATAACAGCTTTCTCTACTTTCCTTAAAGACTTATTTATAAATTGCTCCCATATACATTTTTTCCCTTCCTGTATTGGGAATCATTGCAGTCCACCAAGCAAATAATAAGGATTTAAAATGTTTTCATGCATATTTGCACAATAGATGGTTATATGGGCTCCGTTAGAGTATTTTGCGTAACTACATAATTATAGGCCTTTCACAGTACACATTATTAACTTGATAGTGCATGGCCACTTCAAAGCTGTCACTTTGGACCAGCAAGTAAATATTCACATGATATTTTTCAACTCCTGGTCTTCAGGAAGCCAGGCAGTAAAGGGGCAGCTAATATAATCCTGGAGATGAATATACATGCCAAGAAAATAAATATGAATTGAAAAATTCAAATAATCATTTACTTAATTTTAATATATAAATGTGAATAAGATATGAAGGAAAGATTGAATTGCACTTTTCACTTTCCATGAAATTCCATTAGGAAGAGGAAAATAGGGAGTTAATAATGGTGTTATGCTTTGAAGTAACAGAAGGATTCTCAGAAAAGATAAAAGAGAGCATTATTCCAGACAGGAATATGAAGAATTAGAGGTGAGGGGCAGCTAGGTGGCACATTGGATAGAGTATCAGCCCTGAAGTCAGGAGAACCTGAGGTCAAATATGACCTCAGACACTTAACACTTCTAGCTGTGTGACCCTAGGCAAGTCACTTAACCCCAATTGCCTTAGCTAAATAAGTAAACAAAATAAACTAATTATAGAAAAAAAAATGACTGTATTGATTTATCTCAGGGGGAGCTAGGTGGTGCAGTGGATAGAGCACTAGCCCTGAAGTCAGGAGGACCTGAGTTCAAATCTGGCCTCAGAAACTTAACACTTCTTAGCTGTGTGATTCTGGGCAAGTCACTTAGCCCCAATTGCCTCAGCAAAAAAAAAAAAAAAAAAGAAAAAAAAAAAAAAAAAAATTAGAGGTGGGAGATAGAATGCCATTTTGGATGATAAAGGCCAGTTTGAATGGAGATTTTATATAAGACATTATGGGAGAAGAGTTAAGGAACATAGGAAAAAAAAGCAAAATTCCTAAATCTCAGAATTTGGGAGTTGAAATGGACCTCAGTGGTTAACCATTCTAATACATACACAAAAAGAATCCTCACTATAATACAACTAATAAGTAGTCATTTAAACTCTCCTTGGAGACATCCAAGATGGGAGAACTCATCTCCTTAAGGCAGATCATTCTGCTTTGGATCCCTCTGATGGAAAGGAAGTTTTCCATAACATAGAGCCTAAATCTTCTTTGCAACCTCTCCCCATTGCTTTTGATTTCTGCCAAATGTAACTTCTTATCCCTCTACATGTGACAGTATATAAAATTGAAGAAAGTTACTATCTCTCCTATGAGTCTTCTCTTCTTCAGACTAGATCATTGTTCCTTCATGTGATCTTCATATGACATAAAATGAAGGTCATTTAACTATTCTTGCCAGAGTTTGGATACAAAAGGATATAAACTGGTTAGAACATTGTGATAATTTGAAAAATCCATTAATTTGTAATTTTTGTTTTCATACCACTACATTTCCCAGTGTATCTTTCCATCTCTTCCTTCTTCTAATGAGCCAGGTTTAATACTTAATACTCTTTAACTTATCATATCCTTATTAAAATATGGTAATCAAAATGAACACAATACTTCAAAATAGGGAAGGAAACAACGGATCTATTGCCTCTCTATTCCTAGCATTTATATTTCTCACTATAGCCCAAGTTCTCATCCCCATTTTTGGCTGTAAAATCACATTGCCAATTCCTTTGTAGCTTGTAATTCACCCCAAACCAGGAGATATTCTTCAGAACAATTTCCAACCATCCCTTTTCTATCTTGAATTTGAAGTTGATTTTTGTATTCAAGTCTAAGAGTTTATCTTTGTACCCATTGAAGATGTAGTTGGCAAAGTAGATGGAGGATAGGGCTTGGAGTCAGGAAGATATGAGTTCAAATCCTGCCTCAGTTCTCTATTTACTATGTGATCCTGGGCAAGTTTCCTCAGCTGCAAAGATGGGGATAATAATAGTGCTGATTTCACAGAGTGGTTGTGAGGTTCAAATGAGATAACAAATGTAAAATATTTTATTAAAGTATATAATAAAGTACTACATAAATACTAAGTACCAATGTGTTTCTTTTTTTTGTTGTTACACACTATCAAGTCAACAATGTGCACTGTGAAAGGCCTATAATTATTTAGCTACACAAAATAAAAATAAATAAACATATTTTTGTTTCTAATTTTGATTATATAAAATTAAAAAGTTTTATGTGAACAGCATTGATGAAAGAATAAAAAGAGAAGTGGTCAATTGGGAAATATTTTTAACAAAGACTGTGATAAATGTTTGCTATCTCAATAATATAGTTAGCAAATGTTAAGGAACAAGAATGAAAACCATCTCCCAGCTGATAAACAATTTTAAAAAGAAGTAGAAACCATTAACACATATTATAGAGGGTTTTAAATCATTAATATTATAAGAAGTGTAAATCAAAACAATTCTAAGGTTTCTTCTTATTTTCAGCAATTTGGCAAATGACAAAAAAGGTGAAGAGTCAGTTTTGAAAGAGAGGCATGTTAATTCTGTATTGGGGAAACTATGAATTGGAAAATTCCTCCACCTATACATATTACCAGTAAATACATATCAAGGGAATATAAATGCTAAAATACCCACATATATAAAAATGTTTATTGTAGCATTTTTTCAGTAAAAAAGAAAAGGAAGTAATACATGTTTATTGGTAGAGGAATGGTTAAACAAGTAGTGATATATAAATGTAATGGAATATTGTGGTTATGTAAGAAGTGATTGGTATGATGAATTCCAAGAAGCATAGGAAAACATTGAACTGATAGAAAGTAAAATAAGCAGAAATAGAAAAACAGCATAAGCAATGAATTCAACAATCTAAATGGAAAGAAAAATGACAAATCAAATGAAAATGAATTATGGAAAATTATAAAAAACTTATTTTTGATTGACAAAATGACCAGAATAGTCCCCAACCCTTCAAAAATATTAGAAGGGAACTTTCAGAGGAAGAAGACTACTGCATGTGACAATGATGTGCAAGAAGCAGTTTATATCAGTTTTGTGAAAGCTTATTTTTTGATATTACTATATATATGTGAAATTGACAAATACTAATCAGAACTTAATTTCTTGATTGTTTAGACTTAAGGAAATGATAGAAAAGTATAATATTGATTAAACCTTAAAATATGTCATACATCTTCAGAGCACCAGTTGTTAAATATTTACCAGGACACACATGAAGGTGGATTAGTACAGACAATATTAGAATGTTTTGATGTATTGTTTTTTTTATTTATTATTGTGAAGATCCTCAGAAAAAAAGATATACTGGGAAATGTAGGTAGTACAAAACAAAAGCTATTGATAGATTTTTTTTTATTTCCAAGGCTTTATTGAAAGGGGTTAGAGTATTTAAGAAATGAAAATTCCAATTGCTTTCAGTCCCCTGGTATGACATATATTCAGGGATGGAGATACACACACACACACACACACACACACACACACACACAGTTAATGATGAAGACAATCATAAGCATACCACAGTTACTAAAAGGACTGGGTGCAGTCTTGAACCATTTTAAAATTTTTTATTCATAGATCCAGTCATGAGTACAAGACTTATAGTCAACCACTCCTCAGGCTTAAATGTTAAACTAATCTCAGCACTTTTTACATAATCACTGTGGTGAATGATGCTCTTGCCAACCTGAATGCAGAAGTCCCCACTTATGTTTCCTGGCTCAGAATCAGCTGGGTTGGTCTTCCCCACATTCTGTCTTCACCACATTCAAGCCATCCCCAACCATATCTACAACAGGCTCAGAGTTCATGTACTTCACAAGCCCAGATTTAAAATGCCCTGCCTTTCAGGTCAGCTTAGTGCTGTTTCAAGTGTTCCTCTGAAGCTCTAAGGAATTTCATAGCCAGGAGGAGGAATTTCTTCTGCTCAAACCATTTAATGATATTCCCTACCAGGCCCCACTGGTTGCTGTTGGGCTTGATGGCAATGAAGGTTTGCTTGGTGTTGGCTATGATCCAGGGAAGCTCAGGCAGAAGAGAACCAGGTGGCTGTGGCTGCAGTGGAGGTGGCAGCTTGGGCCTAAGGAGTCTTCACTTCACACTGGAGTCGACAATGAAGAGACTGGAGCCAGAGATAGAACCCAGAGCCTAGATACCAGCTGAATGAGTATTTTAACATATTTCTTCCAAAGCTCTAAATAATCAGTATTCTTTGAATCTACACTCTGCTATTCCCTGTTATCTATCACTCCTAGCTTCATGTTAGTGTTGCCTCAGATAAAACTGAGATTTAGGAAAGATGTTAGCTTAAAAAGGCCAGGATGTCCCAATGTATCTGGACTCATCACCAGTTGTCCTGATCTATGTCTTTCTATTTAAATAATTTATTTCCCCTTCTGTTAACCTGGGAAATCTATATTTTTGTAGATATTCCTCCATTTCATTTACATTATCAAATTTATTGGCATAAAGTTGGGCAAAGTAACTCCTAATTATTACTCTAATTTCCTCTTCATTGGAGGAAAGTTCTCCCTTATCATTTTTTGAGACTAACAATTTGATTTTCCTCTTTCCTTTTTTCTAATCAAATTAACTAAAGGCTTATCTATTTTGTTGGTTTTTTCATAAAATCAACTCTTAGTTTTGTTTACTAATTCAATAGTTTTCTTATTTTCAATTTTATTAATCTCCCCTTTTATTTTCAGAATTTCCAATTTGGTATTTAATTAAGGGTTTTTAATTTGGTCTTTTTCTAGCTTTTTAAATTGTAAGCCCAATTCATTGATCTTCTCTTTCTCTATTTTATGCAAGTAATCATCTAGAGATATAAAATTATCCCTTATAGCTGCTTTGGCCATATCCCACAAATTTTGGTATGTTGTCTCATTATTGTCATTCTCCTGGATGAAATTATTGATTGTGTCTATGATTTGCTCTTTCACCCATTCATTCTTTAAAATTAGATTATTTAATTTCCAATTAACTTTTGGTCTATTTTCTCCTGGCCTTATATTACATATGAGTTTTATTGATCTATGTCTTTCCACTAGACTCTGAAGACTCTGGAGGAGAGAACGAGGCTAATGACTTTGCACAACTCTGCTTAACTGAAATCCAATTCCCTTGCAAGTCAAGACTTTACCTACCTGTCATTGGTCCTCTTTGAGAATGAAGTACAAATAAGGCTACTTACAAATGTGACATTGCATGCCATCTATATATTTATCCAATAGAATATATACATATTCTTTTATGTTCCATCCAAATATTTTCTTTCCTGATTTTTCTCTGGTTTCTTGGATTTTTACATAGTAAATTTTATATAGTACAGATCCCTGGCATACTTCACTGGAGAGGACCTATTATGTTAACATTGAACCATTAACCATTTCTGAATGTGTCTATCCATGCTGTTCTGAATTCATTTAATTACATTATTGTCTAAACCATATTTTTTTCTGTCTTCCCCACAAGAATAGTATAAATTACATTATTTAATTTTTTACTGTAAATTAAGTAAAGCCATAATTGACATGTTCCCTTCATCTATTAGTTTAATAATACTGTACAAAAATTAATTGACCTTGGTTTGACATGACCTGTTCTTAATGAAATTTTGCTGTAACTTTGTAATTATTGGCTCTATTACTAATAGTTCACTAAATATTTCTTTAATACTCTGTTCTGGAACTTCCCTAGGAATTCAAGTCAAACTTACTGGCCCATAGTTTATAGACTTTTATATTACCTTTTCTGAACATCAGGACAAATGTCCTTCTGCAATTTTATAGTAGTTATAAAGGAATGACACTCCCATTTATCCCATGGCTTCCGTTATTTCCATCCTAGCAATCAATTTTTAGATGAGAATCAGATAGGTGATAAAGATAGATTGTGGTACTTGTCAGGAAAATCTCTGTTCAAATCCAGTTTCAGGTATTTACTAGTTATGTGACTCTAAACAAGCCTCATTTTCCTCATCTATAAAATGGGAATATCAAAAATACTGTCCTGGTTTATCCATGATTCTGCATCTGTGTCCCAAATTCCAAAGACAAAATATATTTGTCTTTATATTCAAGTGATATGTATTTTATTTATGATCCATCCAAATATTTTCTTTCCTGATTTTTCTCTGGTTTCTTGGATTTCTCAAATGAGCATATTATACTAATCTACAATCTTCCCTTTCCTCAGTTCATCAACTTTTATTACTTATAATGTATGCCCATCCAGTACCATATTCTAGTTATTGTTTCATTGAACCAAGGAATACCTGAGTTCAATTTTCCTCCTTGACTCAATATCCTGTCTTTGTCACTAATTTCCCCATGTAACAAATATCTTTCTTAATTAGTTTGAGCCTCAACTTATCCCATTTACCTTTTCTTACTTATTTTATCTTTCCCTGACAACTACCTTTCCTTCAACCCTTTTGTGACTCCTTCTTCAATTTCTATTCTCTAAACCATCTTTCTTCTCTGTGATGATTCTTAAATCTTTTGAATTCTTTTATTATTGCCATTGATCCTTTTCCTCATTTGATTCAAAAATAAGATGAGATTGTATTCCAACTTTTTCTCAATTTCTTCTTGATTTCTCTCAAATTTTGTCAATGGTATCTTCGTGAAACTCAACTTCTGATCTACTTTAAAACTTCATCCAAGTCACCTAAAATGTTTTTAGTATATTTAAATCTTTTTTCCTGCTCATTCTTCTATAATATACTACAAAAACTATAAGTACAAGGATCTTTATTTTCAAAGAATAGACAACCACTTGAAGGAATAGAAAAAAATCACAAAATCTTATTAATAGCTATGCATACAATACAATCTTGAAGGTAGAAGAGGCCTGTGTTTGAATTGCTGACCCTAGCTATATGGCTCTGTGCAAGTCATATAACTTTCATTACTTGATTTTTTAATCCTTAAAAAAGGCACTCATAACATTTGTACTGATGATCTTTAAAGGACTATTCTGAGGAAGTAGCTTTGAATAACAAGGTGTATCTTAAATATTAATTTATTGTTATTGATATTGTTCAACCTTACAATTGTACCTAGTACAATTCTGTACTAGGGGAAAAGTGATTAAATCACATTAGAAATGAGGGAAATACTTTAGTGGGTGCATAGAGAGGGGCTATTTAAACACTTTTTAAATGTTGCATAAGACTGAAAGCAGAGAATTGCCAAAATCAATCAATAAAAAGTCCAGATTAGATGGAATTCTAAGCCTCATAAAGAAGTCTGTATCAGATTTATTCATTGTGACTAGCAAAGCATTTTGTATATAGTAGTCATTTAACAGGTTTTAGTAGACATTGAAGAAATATTGAAATATGAGAGAGGGATGAAGAAGGACAAAAAGTTAGTCTTTAAGACTTTATTCAATTGATATTAAAGGATATGCAATAATGAACCCAATGGCATATAAAGAAAGAAGTGTCTTTATTGTAACATTTAAAGAAAGACTAGAAGTGGTAGCTGAAAGGAAGGTATTATAAGAGAAAGAAGACCAGATATTAGAGGAGATGCTTAGCAATAAGGTTGGAAAGGAAAGATTGAATTGGCTAATGTTTTTGCTCAAAAGTCAGTAATATTTTGTTTTTATCTTTCATAAGCCTAGATCCATCCTAATCATTCTGACTTTAAAATTGAATATTTTGATGTTAATGTTTAAAGTTATCTTTGATATTTAGAAAATGATTTATTAAACCCATTTTTAAATCGATATTTTTTATTTATTGCGATCATTTAATACCTTGACAAATCTTTCCATTCATTAATTTGCCTTTCTGATTTATACAAACTTTTTTGAACATCAGGTTATCCTAAGGAAGGAAAGGACTTTTTTGCTAATTTAGTGGCTATTCTTTCCTCCTTCCATTCACCCCTCCCTCATTCCACTCCTCCTTTCTCTTTCCTTTTTCCTTCCTTCTCTTTCCTTTTTCTTTACTTCCTTCCCTCTCTTTCCTTCCTTCCTTCCTCACCTTCTTTCCTTCGCTTTCCTTCTTCCCTTTTCTTCCTTCCTTCATTCTGAAATTTGAAAGGTTCAAAGAGCCATCAAGAATTCCCACAGAGAATGGATCCAACCATTCTGGAAAGCAATTTAGAACTATGCTCAAAAAGTTATCAAACTGTGCATACCCTTTGACCCAGTGGTATTTCTATTGGACCTATATCCCAAAGAGATCTTAAAGGAGGGAAAGGGACCCACATGTGCAAAAATGTTTGTGGTAGCCCTTTTTGTAGCGGCTAGAAACTGGCAACTGAATTCTCCCATCAATTGGAGAATGGCTAAATAAATTATGGTATATAAATGTCATGGAATATTATTGTTCTGTAAGAAACAAACGCAGGATGATTTCAGAGAGGCCTGTAGAAACTTGCATAAACTAATGCTAAGTGAAATGAGCAGAACCAGGAGACCATTATACATGGCAACAACAATACTATATGATGATCAATTCTGATAAACATAGCTCTCTTCAACAATGAGATGTTTCAAACCAATTCCAATTGTTCAGTGATGAAGAAAGCCATATACACCCAGAAAGAGGCCTGCAGGATCTAAGGTGGACCACAACATAGCATTTTCATGCTTTCTGTTTATGTTTGCTTGCATTTTGTTTTCCTTCTAAGTTTTTTTTTCTTGTAGATTGGATTTTTCTTGTACAGCAAGATAACTGTATAAATATGTATGCATGTATTGGATTTGTCATATATTTTAACATAGTGAAGATGCATTGGACTTCCTGCCATCTAGAGGAGTGGTGGGGGGAAGGAGGAAAAAATTTGGAACAGAGGGCTTTGCAAGGGTCAATGTTGAAAAATTACTCATGCATATGTTTTACAAATAAAAAGCTTTAATAAAAAAATAAAAAAATAAAAAGAATTCCCACAGGACCTAGAGTTGGTAGCAGTCTCTCTCCCCAGACTTGCTAGCTGCAGCAGCAGCAAAGCCTTATGAGAAGACAACACAATAAGCATAGCATCTAAGAAACTGGATTGAGTTAACACAGAAGTTTATTGACCTATCCACCTGAGATACCACACCTTGCAAGGATCCAACCCAGGTAAACCAGGGAGTGACTAGTCAGTTGCATACGATTTGAAGTGAATTTGATGGGAATTACACAAAGGAAAAAGTGGAATCCCAGGGTCAAGTATGTGAGATGCTTCTTAACCCCATAGGCTCCTTGTATGTGAGCCTGCCTAATTTGTACTTTTAGCTTGAGATCCAGGGAATTGTACATGCAAAATGTATATGTCCTTATGGTGGGGGAAATGGGGGATGAGTTAAAATTTTCTGCCATTATTCTGCTTTTAGAACAAATAAAATTTTATAAAAACTAATATTGATTAATATTAGAGGAAACACATAGGAACACACTTTTATAAAAAACTAATATTGATTAACATAACAGGATGGAAAACACAGAAAAATATAAATAAGATTTTAAAAAATGATGTCACCATTTATAAAATTTGAAAATGCAGGCTTTATGTCAAGGATGCTTAATATCATGTAGGCATTTGTGTGAAGTTTGAAATGATTAATTAGCTCATTCATTAGTATAATAAGTATATATTAATTAAGTCCCTAATAACTAAGATATGCAATGTTTCCCATTCCTACCATTGTCTTATAAACATTAGCCACTCTCAAACCTTCTGTAAAGAAAAACCACCCATTATCTAATTCAAGAAATGTTATGGCAAGTTGTATTCAATTGAATTTAGATTAAGTTCTCTTCTAAGCACTTTCTACCCCTTCCTCCACAATTTCTTTTTGACCTGCAATATTTGGCACAATGATCGTTTTTCACATCTGCTAAAGTAATGCTATGTATCTGTAAACTCTGAGGGTTCCTAGAAATGTGGAATGGTGCTGAGAATTCACTTACATGACTTTCTGGTACTAAATAGAAGTCCTTTAGGACATGATAGACAATTGATAAACAGACAGACAGGCAAATAAACAGATGATAAATAGGTAGAATGAACATATTTTTACATATTTTAAGGATCTATAAATTCATTAATATGCCTACTCCTTTCACTTTCATTCCTCATCTCACTGTCCACATAATACAGTAGAATGTTTTCATGTGCTATCTCTCCAATCACATTGCAAAGATACAGCTTGTTACCAAACCTTTGTCTGAAGTTTTTTTTTCACTTCATAGGGCTTTCCAAAATTTTTCTGCACTGGCAAAATTAAAATCAATGTCACTGACTTCTAGTTAAATGTTTCCCCCACTCTAAATCTTGCTTCTTCTTTTACACTTTTTAACCAAATAGGCTTTTACTAGAGAAAATAAGAGAGGATGAACACACCTAAAGACCCAGCAATAATTTATCCAGATGACTGGGCATGGCTTGCACTTTTTGGAAACACTTTGTACTGGACACTCACCTGTCATTTTAGCCAATGTTTTGGAGAAAAACCTGGATGTGGAGTGGCAAAACTTGTTTCAGCAGGAAATTTGGCCCTGTTTTATGCTATATTTGACAGAATAGTAATCAGTAGCAACATTCTTTAAAAAGAGGTATCAGGCTCCTATACGAGGAATAAAGTAGGTATGCTCATATTATAGAGAAATCATTGTATGTGGCTCTAGTTTTCTTCAAGTATCTAAGGAAGTAATGATTCAAATGGTTTATAAAACCCAAAAGATAGAAAATGCCCAGTATATCTCTTTGATGATATCTTGGGAACAACATGCCAATTAAGTTATATTTCTTCATTTAGCCAATAGACAAATAAGTTTAATAAAGGTCTATTGACCCACTTCTAAAGCTTCCTTTGAAATTTTCCATGATTTAGGGGAAGTCAGCCAGTATTTTAATGTACTATTTTTATCAGGGAGGTAAGAAAAACAATAAGCATCTAAGTGTCACAATGGATAGGATGGAGTCAGGAAGACTCATCTTCATGAAATCAAATCTGGCCTTGCGAGCTTCCCAGCTATATGATCACTGGGCAGGTCACTTTGCCTCAGTTTCTTCATCTGTAAAATGAACTTGAAAAGGAAATGGTGACCCATTTCAGTATATTTGTCAAGACAATTCCAAATGAAGTTGGACATAACTAAAATGATAGAAGAACAACAATAACAAAGGCACTAATATCCCTTAAAAGGGGGGAGGGATTGTCTAAAGGAATGAAAAATGTTTAGTGATTTAGAATTATAGAGCTAGAAAGTATCTTAGATGTCATCTCATGACTTTTTTCCATTTTCAGAATTTGGAAATAGTAACACAGAAACATTAAATGATTTGCCTTAAGCCACATAAGCAAGTTAATGTGAGGATTGAGATTGGAACTCAGATCTCTTCACTTCAATGAACACTTCAGTATTCTTTTTTTCTCAACCATTCTGTTTCATTTACATGTCTCATCAGACATACTCCACCCTTGGTACAGTGCATCCCTTACCACGGTAATGACTAGTATGAAGTACACCCTTCTGACTCGTCTTGGTCCTCATCCAGCCCATTTGATTTCTGCATTATTCTGGTGCTGTTGTAGAGTCCTTCTCCTCTCCCCTCCAATTCTTCTGTTCTCTTTTCCTCATCTCTTTCACATTTGCCATGGATGTTAGGTAGGCTTGATTTCAGATTTGTTCAGCTTTGGCAAACTTGAAGACTCATTTTCATGGCAAGCCACTTGGATTGCTCCATGACAAGATTTATTTTTAAAGCTCCACATTGCACATTGTGGGCTTTCCAATATCTTCTGGCAGTAAGACGCCACAAGACAGAACATATAAAAAAAGAAAAAGAAAAACACCCAACTTTTTTTTACTTTTCCATGTTCTTCCCAAGCCAAGGTTGGAATAGCTTAAGGGAGGGGCCTTTTTTTTTCTTTGCCTAGAACTTGCCAGTATGTAGCACCTTTTTGGACTAGTGGTATTTGTTTGATGGTCTGACTTGGGAGGGGGTGGGGTAACAAAGTGTTCTAGGACTGTCTCCAGTGTCAAAAGAGACTACCAAAATGAAATGACCTTTGAATAAAAATCTATAGGTCCAATGGTTTGGGTTCATCTTGGTGGAAAAGATTTGGGTACATCCCTGTTTTATTGTTGAGATCCTTCTTTAACCCAATGCAACCCTGCCTAAGGCCACAGAAAGTGAAAATGTCAAACCTGGGTGTAGCAGTTTGTCATTCAATAAGGTGAATCATAAGCAATGGACAAGTGTTTAGTCTTCTCTCTCTTTTTTCCTTTTCCTTTTCTTTTGGAAAGGCAATTGGGGTTAAGTGATTTGCTCAGGGTCACACTGCTAGGATGTGTTAAGTGTCTGTGGTTGGATTTGAATTCAGGTCCTGCTGACTGCAGGAATAGTGCTCTATCCACTTTTCCATTTAGCTGCTCCAGGTGTCTAGTCTTTAAAGAAGAAGTGGCCATGTTGTGCCACTAGTATGGTTATTCCAAGCTTTTGAGTGGTTGACTAAAGAACAAAGTCCTCAAGAAAGTATATATAAGAATATTGATCAGAGAAGTAGCCAAATCAATGTAAATTATATTTTTTCTTTTGTTTCTGATTATCTTTCTTCTGTGCCAGCTTCAGAAATTGTGAATGCATGTATACCCTCACTACAATTATCATTAAAATGGAATCTATATCTATCTATTTATCTAATCTATAAATGGGATACCTCTTCCAGTGTAAAATGAATGGACCACATTCCCATAATGGATCTCACTTCCAAGAGATCACTTGAACTTTAAATTTTTGTCTGCTTTAGAAAAGGAAGGAATAGAGCAGTTTTTGTTTTTTTTTTTTATACATCCTTTACCTCTTATAGGAACACGGGAATGAAGTAAGTATTCCATGCAAGTTAAAGTCCTAATAATCCAGGAATAGTATCAAAAGACTGAAATATCTATTTGGACCTTAGCTAAGACTTTGGAATTTTGAATTGTAAATTGGTGTCTAGATATTTAGAGTGTGTTGACACCACAGTATCATAAGAGCATTGTTTCCATCTTCAGATGTTTACATTTCCAAGCAATCTTGGTAAATTGAGAAACATGTGAAAGTGAGACAAATAAACAAACAAACCAAAAAAATCTGATGTGAAGATCACCTGAGCATTTTTAAACCACTTCCCAAAAAGTTTCATTCTTGGAAGTGGAGACTTTGGGGTCAATGTTAGTTATCCCATGTAAGCCAGACTGATGTAAAATGAACCAGGAGCCAACATTCACAGTGCTACACAAAGAAAAGATTTATTAGGCAGCCAAAAATCCAGACAGCTAGCAGGTTTGGCATTACTTTGTTCACCACAGTAGAAATTACCCGATTTTGTTAATGACTGTTTGGTTGCAAATGTCTCACCACTGCTAATATAGTACCCCATGGGCAAGAATTCTCATCTGGGAAGAGCTGTTGGCAAAGCACTTTTTTTTTCCTCCTACAGATTAAACCATTGGGTATAGAATGAATTGAATATTAAGTATTGATGATGACAGCAAACACAAAATAAAGGGTTTGAAAGCATCTGATAGGTACTTTTATTTTGCAGATTCAAATGATTTCCATAGACATTTACAGATATTGTTATTTCAATTATTGCATTCCAAAAGATATCAATGTTTCTTAGCATCTAGCTGTTGCATAATAATGTATCCTGAAGATAGAAGAATTGAGATTTTTGAATGTGGAATTGTTGTGCTATTTTATTACTTGAATACTCCTCAACAAGAATTGTGAAAAGAATACCATTTTATTAAATTAGAAACAAAGCTAAAAATAGTCATGATCCTTGAAAAGCATGAATATGATAATGTATAAAACCAGTCCCATTGGGAGAAGATAGATCACATACTGCTGTGATCTGTGAGTGCTAAGGTTCTTTCCACTTCTAAAATACTATGATTACAATTCTTTTTTTTAATATTGAAGATAATGATGATTCACTGACTTTCAACACTGACCCTTGCAAAGCTTTCTGTTCCAAATTTTTCCTTCCTTCCTCCTACCTCTTCCCCATGAATATGACCTTAGTTGCATCTCTAAGAAGAATCACAGAGTATTTTATCATGAGCTTGCATGATCCCATTTTCTTGATTTCTCACTGCACACATGCTTGACAAGAAATCCTTCAGGGTTTGTATAGGGACCAGACTCAGGATTGAAATATGACCATATAAAAATGACAAATAACACCAGGAGGGCAAATGACTAGAATTGAATTCGTGGAAACTCAATACAACATATGGCTGTGAATTTGGCTGGCTTTGTACATAAAAGGTAGTTGCTGGTTTCCAGGAGATTAGAATCCAGTCAATTATCCTTTCTTCATAGACAAAGTAAGAAAAGGTCAACTCCAAAGTTATTTGTTTATGAATGGAATGGAGATGGGAGGGAAACATAATAAACAGTAAGTGCCTAATACCATGCCATCTTCCTTGTTTCATCAATGGCACTTTTGTCAATACTGGTGATGGGTTACTAAGACCAGAGGAGTATGTGTATGTGGGAGGGGATGGAATTTGGTCCCTTTGCAATGGAGCAGTTGAATTAAATTTTGCTGTTGAAATTGCAGGCAGCATTTTCTTTTAATCCAACAAATCCAAAAAATTGTTTTGTGGCATTTTCCTCACAGTGTTGGGACCCCAACACATCAGCATTGTTCTGGTGCATGAGAAACAGAAATTAAAACTGACCACAGTTAATAGGAACCTGCACAGGCTCATTTTATGGGCCTCACTGAGTGAAGTGCAAAGGGAAAACAGGCTGAGTGAAAAAGGAAAAATACAATTCTCCTTTTTCAGAACATTTTAATAATGTCTAAAGTGCCAGGAAGAAACATGTAAAAGGAATCATAAATTCTTGTTTTCTTGCCTTTGACCCATTAAGATTCTGTTAAATGCCCATGGGGATTTTGGGGCCCTTAACATGTTAATAATTCTCTAATATGTTTGTTGGAATATAACAGCCAAATAAGTATATTCTATCAATAATGAATGGTATGCACACTGGACTTAATCTTACCCATAGAGTATTATCCTCATCCAAGAAGAAAGGAGAAGACAGGTGACTTCCAGGGTCATTCATAGTGATATGATATTCATTTTTCCTTGGTCCTTAATGTAGAATGACACCTACCGGTAAGACACAGAATTTCATAGATGTAAGAAATCACAATAGCCATCTTATCCATTTTATTTCTGAAATAAAATTACCTTTAACAAACTGGATGTCCAAATGTTCTCTCTTACCCTCCTGAGTGGGTATTTTACCTCAGTCAAGATTCAGCCTGGAAAAAAATAAAAGTGCACCATTCATTATTTGTAGATGCAATTCTACTGATATTCCCTAACAGAAGATGCTGGAAAACTATTAATATGCTGAGGAACAACAGATACCTGTGGACATTGGATGATACATGATTATCCAAACTCTGTGTGAAGATCTCTGAGGAGAGAAAACCTAATACTTCTCATAGTAATCCATTTGACTTTAAAATAGTTCTATTAGAAATGTTTACTTATGTCAAGCCTAGGTTTACCTCTTTGCCATATTTATCCATTTTCCTTAAAAACTGTAGAAAGACAAATAATGACCCTTCAATCTGTAACCTTTTGGGGTTTGGGAGTAATTGGAGAATTTATTCAAATTAGTTATTCTTTTTCCAATTTGTTCTATGCATAGGAATGATACTGCTGTATTCAGTTTCCCAAGTTCTGCATTTCTAGCCTCCAAACTAATCTTAAGGTACAAATTAGTATCTGGGGGGCAGCTAGGTGGCACAGTGGATAGAGCACTAGCCCTGAAGTCAGGAGGACCTGGGTTCAAATCTGGTCTCAGACACTTAACATTCCCTAGCTGTGTGACCCTGGGCAAGTCACTTAACCCCATTTGCCTCAGGAAAAAGCAAAAAAAAAAAATTAGTATCTGGAAAATTAAAGATTAAAGGATAAACTGTAGGAAATACCCACTCCCAAAACATTATCTCTCTTAGATGTAGATGTCTTTCAGGGATTTTGACCATGGAGAAAACAATTAGCCACAGCAACTACAACTAACAATGCTAATACTGAATGTTTAAAAGACAAGTATATATATTTATTTGTTTGAATACCTCCTATGTAACCATCACTACTCTGTAGTATACAATAGTACAATATAATATATTGTATTATAGTATACAGTATACAATAGTATACAACAAATAATAATGATAATGACGATGGACCACTTTTTATAGTAATGCAAAGATATAAAATTATAGCATGTTTTCTGCTCTCCAGAGATTTCCAATCTGAGGACTGGCAAAGTTAATCCAGAAGATGATATGCCAAAAATTAGATGGATCAGTGCATGAATTCCCTTGAATATTCCCTCAATGTATACAGATCTCCATTCCCTCTTGCCTGTCCCATCTTATGTGATTAAGGCTTCCAGCTAATGTGGTGTTGACTTTCTGAATTTTCCTTTATTATTGGGAAGTACTAGTGCAGAATCTGGTATGTCCATAACATGTTACAAAAAGGAGAACATTGTGGATGACAGAAAACAAAATACAAATGAAAATATTGCTAAATGTTAACATGCATTTTATGGCCTATAAATAATCAAGTCATTTAATGACAAATCCATGGAAGATGAAGTATTAAGAAAATCTTTAAGATGATTTGGGTGGCTGTGAGCAACTCAATAGTTCTGTAAGATCAAAAGAATATAGATATTGAATTGGAAGGGGTGCTGAAATATATAGATTTCAGATTACATATGAAGAAAATGAGTCAATGGGCTCATGTTGAAATGACTCTAGATATTGAGGGATCATTTAGTGTTTTTTCTATAAATGACATTTTAAAGTTAATTCTTCAGTTTCTGTCCCCTTTCCCAAACATTTTAGCATTGAGAGGTTAAGATGTCTAATTCTATTTTTCCCTGTGATTTAGGGCAAGACAGGAGATAATTGCCTGCAATAGAAATGTCATTACTTACTTCATGTGGGTGTGGTTAACATTTAGGTTAAAGGAAAGAGCAGACTACCCCTTCTCCCCTGACAGTCCTCCTTTGCAGACATATAGAAAAAACACCTACAAGACAGAGGCAGTCAAATTCCCTGGCTTACAGACTTCTTAAGCCATTAACTGAGCAGGGAAGAGGCAGCCAAACATATTGCAGCTGCATATTCATGTCTCATATGTTGGGAGAGCTTGGCCCATCTAGCTGAAGCACCAACTCTATGGCTGAATAATAGCAGGGATTGTATGTCTGCAACCCTACTCAGAGTAAGGGTGAGGCTCTCCCCAAATGTATAAAATTGGCAGGACAAAATAAGGCTTGCTTAATTCCTGCAGGTCAGGAAAGCAGGAATAATTTAAAAAATAAAAGTAAAATAAAACCTGGAAGTTGAGATGAAAGCTGAGGTGGAAGAGCTAAGGAATGAGTTTTAGGATAGATAATTGCTAGTGAGTAGCTAATGTAAAGGAAAGATAAAAATGGACCAATAGCTGAGCATTGGAAGCTAAGAGATATTGCTCCATCCCCTACTCCCACTTCCATTCCTCCACTCCTTTCACTCTTCCCTTTAATCATATGCATGAAGTTTCAGATAATGTCATTAAATTGTTGGTTTGCTTGTTTTACTTTGTGAGAGAGGGAGAAAAGGAGAGGGAAAGGTAGAGAGGGAGAGGGAAATAGGGAGAAGGAAAGAAGGAGATGAAGAGGAAGAGGAGAGGGAGAGGAAGAGAAGAAGAAGGAGAGGGAGAGAAGGAGAGGGAGAGGGAGAGAAAGAGAGGGAGAAGCAGAGGCAGAGGCAGAGGCAGAGGCAGAGGCAGAGGCAGAGGCAGAGGCGGAGGCAGAGGCAGAGGCAGAGGGCAAAAGCGCTATCACTGAGGAAGGGCAATCAATAAATGTTAGCAATAAAAAATAAAATATTTAAATAAAATTGAAAATAAAACATATGCAGATAGTCATTGACTTTTCTAAAATGATTTTCAGACCTCTCATATGTGAATGTCAAATCAGAAATATTCATGACTGGAACATGGTTTTTCTCCCAGCTGCCCCAGCTAAGGCTGTCCCTCAGCTCCACCCTTTTCTATTTGCTCAGAAACTTCACCCATCACTGCAGCCTGTAACATTTTTTTTACTCATTAAACCATAGTGGTTTCTTATTGTCTCTAGGATAAAATATCAACTTCTCGTATTTTAAAGCTCCTTATATCTTGTCCTCACCTACTTTTCCAGACTCATTCATTATTTAGTACTTCTGAACTGACTTTGTCCATATTCTCACATAGTCTCCCCTTTTCAGTCTCAATCTTTCATCTCCATCTCTTGCTTCACTCCTTTTCACTAACCTTGTGTATGTATAGTTATCTTCCTGGAATGTTTTATTAGTCAGATCTAACTGATATAATCCTTTAATTCTTTCAAGACTCAAGTGATATGATACCTTTCCCTAACTGATATAAAATCCTTTAATTCTTTCAAGACTCAAGTGATATGATACCTTTCCCTGATCCCTCCAAATGCTAGTGTCCTCTCTATCTAAACAACCTTGCATTTCTTTTGTATTTACAGATATATAACCATACATGTTATCTCCCCTGGTAGAACATAAGCTACTTGAAAGTTAGGGCTTTTCCATTTCTGACTTGTTCATACTAGAACTGTGTGTAACATATAGTAGCTGCTTAGTATGATTTACCTTTTTACTTCCTTTAGTCTAGTCCCCAGGTCCCTCATGCCTCCATGAATCTTTATCCCTATTGTTACATCTCACCTACACCCCAATCCTAATATGTCCATGAAATCTCCTTACTTTTCTTATTCTGCTCCTCATCCCAAATCCTCCAAAGAGAAGCTATGATAACTGGATGAGAGAGAGAGAGAGACAGACAGACAGAGAGAGAGAGAGAGAGAGAGAGAGAGACAGAGACAGAGAGAGAGACAGAGAGACAGAGACAGAGAGAGAGAGAGAGAAAGAGAGAGAGAGAGAGAGAGAGAGAGAGAGAGAGAGAGAGAGAGAGAGGGAGGGAGAGAGAGAGAGAGCCTTTTGTTTTCAGATTTGGCAGTAGTAAAAAAACAAAACAAAAACAAAAACAAAATTAGAAATTTCTTCTAAACTTTCTTTAGTTACCTTGTAGACAGAAAGGGTAGGGGAAGAGAGCTAAATTTCTGATTTTATTGATACAAGAAACTCTCTTTACCAATGCAATTTTTTTTTTTGCTGTTGTTTTTGAATTGCCTAAGGCAATGAGGGGTTGTTATTACTTGTCTGATTTTAAGTAGGCAGACTAGAGGATCATATTCTCAGAATCTAGCTATATTCAAAGTACCACTGATTCTCAAAGACAAAGGAGATTAAGTAATTCACTGAGTGCACTAAGGAGATCCAGTTTTGAATCTTGCTTAAAATGTAACCCCTTAGGTCATTGAATCACTTAGTTTCCCCATTTCTAAAAGGGCAACTATAATATTGTATTTCATAATGTCTCAATAAAGAAAGAACTTTAAAGACCTTAAAATGTTATAGAAATATGAATTATGATCATCATTACTTTTTAGTAGGGCAGAAGACATTTAAACATATATTCATAATTCATAAGTGCTTTAGGGAAATATAAACAAAAGTCCTGTAAGGGATCTGAAAAAGGATTGGAGAATGCTTCCCAAAGAAGTTGGCATTTAAATTCAACATTAAAAAATGAAAAGGGGAAGATTATTTTAGGAATTAGAATTAATATGAATAAAGGCATGGAAGTAGGAACATATTGAATATATTTGGAAAATGATCGACATATAGTATATATAGTATATAGAGAACATAGAGAACAATAGAAGGTAAGCGTAGAAAGAGTGGTACCAGGACATTGAATATCAGGAAAATATCTAAGCTCACTTGATAAGAAATATGAATCCATTAAGATTTCTTGAGTAGAGGAATGACATGAACAGAACTATGCATATAGACTATTAAACTGATAGAGATATGAAGAATATAATAAAGGGGCAGAGAATCAATAGTACTCTTGTCAAAATAACTTTACTGCCATATATGTATATGTTGTCTCCCTTAATGGTATGCAAACTGTTTAAGGGTTAAGATTATTTCATTTAATTCCACCTTTGCATTCCCAGTAAATAGAATAGCATTTAGCCCCTATTAGAATTAGCTATTAGGAAACCAGATTAAAACATTTTTAAGACTAAAATTACATGATTATATCAATAATTTGAGAACAGAGCTTTGATGATACCTTAAACCTTCATCACACTCACTTTTTTCATATTTAATTTTCCCCCCTAAGTTTCTGTTTTTAAAGGATCTTTTAAAAAGTTCATATTCACAACTCTGACCTAATTTGTCTCCATATAATATATTAACTCTGTGATCTGCTCTCTTAATGATTTACTAACCAATTCCATAGGAAGCCATGAACCCCATTTGTCTCTCATTTCCACTTTCTAATTCTCAGTCCTGTGGAACAATTCACTCCCTACTAAGTGATTTATCTGATCCTATCCAGAGACTACTCAGTGTCCTAGGAGAAAGTAATTTCATCCATCATAAATTTATGTTGCTTAATCTTGGCTGTTTTCTCTTTCCTGATAAACAAATTTCTAATTCACTCATTGATTCAATGTCTTCCTTCTTGAGGTAACAGTTTCCAAACTATTACTCTCTGCTCAAACTCCTCACCAACCCTTAAAACAGAAAAGTTAGTATTCTGGGTTACTGAAAAGACTTAGGTCATATAACTGGAGATAATATAAATTTTAAAAAATATTATTTATAAAATAATTCTTTATATTATTAAAAAAAATACCTGAAATAATCTGAAAGAAATCAGACTAAGACTGATATTTTATATCATTTATATATATATATATATTATATATATATATACAATAAATTTACATAGATTCATGATGTTAATTATAAAGCTTATGTCATAAAAATATTAAAAGATAAATATCATAAAATGTTCACAACTATAAGCAGTAGGTAAATTCTAACCAAAAAAGGGACAGTCACAAAGGATAAAAATAGATTATTTTGATTTTATGAAGCTTAAAAATCTTCTGCAGAAACAAAATTAATCAATCTAGAATAAAAAGTGAAGTGGTCAATAAAGAAAAAAAATTTGTATAAAAATTTTTAAAGAAAGGGTTGGTATTTTCAAAAATCAGGCAAATAAATTATTTATGTATATATATATACACAGATAAATATGAATATGGGTGTATATATATGTATATATACATTATATATATGTTTATATGTGAGTGCAGGCATGTATGTATATGTATATATAATATATTTATATATAATATATATGAATATGTGTAAAAGCAAATGAAAACTTTGAGGAATATGTGCCAAAATTTATAACTTTGAGGTAAAAAATATTGCATATGATGAGAAAGTTCACATACAAAGAAACCATAGTCATGCTCAAATAAGGCTATGCTGTATATAATAAAGAAAAAAATAGTATGTAGTACTTGATATTCCATTTGCTAAAAGATAAATGCTTATATCAAAACAAAACAAAATAAAATTAAGCAAAACAAACAAAACAATTTATCTTCAAAACCAAGTATAATTCTATAAAAGTAAAAATGATTTTTAATGGTTTAAGTGACTTAAGTATTCCTGATGAAAAGAAAAATATTAAGTAGAAACTTTGAAGTATAAAAGCAAAAGTAGAAAAGAAATGTGTAACTTCAGAATCCTAATGTCTTAAAGAATCATAGAGAATATCAATTAAGACAAACGTGGTGCCTGCTGTGAATATTTTTTTTTCCGGTTGGTTCTAAAGATGCAAAAAAGGGAGGGAGGGTAATAGGAACAACATTATGCAAAAAAAAAAAAAAACCCAAAAAACAAAAACCAAAAAAACAAAGAATGAAGATTTCATCTCCTCCCCCCATTTCACAATAATTGGAAGAACTTCAGAACAGGTCTGTTTCAAATGGGTAGAGGGACAGTCTGCCAAGCCCAGGCCATAGCACAAGGACTCCAGGGACATGCACTGGAGAGGGGACTCAGACCACTGCAGCTTCCACGCACCTGGGAATCTTCTGTGATCCTCTTAGGCTACTCTGTCCTGGTTGAAAATGGATGATTGAGCAGATTTGCTACAAAAGGCAAATTGTAAACCACTGAGCCCCAGGATAATGTGGACCTAGTGTTCTAGCACCAGAAGTCAATCAGCAGAACTGCCCTAGTGCAAACTAAAGCAGTTGTTGCTCCTCTGTATTGAGCAGACCTCAAGTGTTTAAAAAATGAGCAAAAAACCAGAAAGAACTCTCACCATAGATAGCTTTTATGAAGAGAGAGAGAACAGACCTCAAATCCTGAGGTTCCTAAAAGCAAATCAACTCCAGATGAAGCCCCAAAGAGAGATATGAGCTGGTCTCCATTTCACAAGGCTTTCTTGGAAGACTTCGAAAAGGATCTTAAAAGAGAGTTAGAAGAAAAATGGGGAAGGAAATGAGATCTTTGCAAGAAGGGATGAGAAAAGCATGTAACTCTCTATAAAATGCATCTGATGAAATGGAAAAAGCATATAATTCCTTACAAAATAGATATGAAAAAGATGTCAATTCATTGAAAAACAGAAAAAAAATCTAATAAGAAAAACAATTCAATTGGCCAAATACATAAGGAGCTATCATCTTAACTTCCTATTAATCTTCTATCTTCCTATCATCATCTTCCTATCACCTTCCTATCATCTTCTTATCATCTTCCTATTTGCCTATCTTCCTATCATCTTCCTATCATCTTCTTTCCTTCCTTCCTTCCTTCCTTCCTTCCTTCCTTCCTTCCTTCCTTCCTTCCTTCCTGCCTGCCTTCCTTCCTGCCTTCCTTCCTTCTCAGTAGTACAATCATCCACAACTACTCTGAAGGGCTTATAATAAAAAAATTCTATACATACCTAGAGAAGGAACTGATTGTGTCTAAATACAGACTGAAGAATTCTCTATCTCTTTCTTTGTAATTTAATTTTCATGGGTTTTTATTTTCATTATGATGGGAAATCTATGGTTTCTTTCACAACTTAAGTTTTATGGAAATGTTTTTCATTACTTCATATATGATTTCTGGTGAATGGGGAAAAGGAATAGAACCTAGGACTCAAAAATCTTTAAAACAATAAAAATATTAATTGTTTTAAATGTAACTGGAGAAAATATGGAAGGAAGGAAAGAAGGCTGGGGCTAGAACTGGGTCTGGGTCTGAGGCTACTGGCATGCCCTGCACTGGGACTACACACTGGATTCCCACCCTTGTGTCACAGACTTTTTCTGCTGAGCTTCTAAGTTGTCTTCAGCTAGAAAATGTTCTACTCTCCTTTTATGGGTGTTTTGATACTCTAAAATTTGTTTAGAGTCATTATTTAAAAGAATTTGGAACGGTTTGTGGGAGATGTTGGATGTTCCTATTTTAACTCTGCTATCTTGGCTCTTCCCATTCTAGACATCATTTTCAAAGCTACAATGGTCTTCTGTTCTTCCTTTGTTTAATTTTCTGCTATGTTCTTTATTTTTTTTCCCTCTTCCCTTCCCTTTGCTAATGTTTGTGTGTGTGTGTGTGTGTGTGTGTGTGTGTGTGTGTGTGTGTGTGTAGAACAATACTATACACAGTTCTATTTATTCTCTGCATGGGAATAACATCTTCCTTCATAGGTTCTTCATAGTTTATTTGAGTATTTTTTTATACTCAAAATGACTTAGTCATTCAAAATTGTTCATAGAGCAATATTGCTGTTACTGTGTACAATGTTCTTTTGATTCTTCTCATTTCATTCTTCATTAGGTCATGCAAGTCTTTTCATGTTTCTTTTGTTAAATCAACCAGCTAATCATTTCTTACAGGACAGTAATATTTCATTACAATCATTCATTTGGCTGTTTCCCAAATGATGGCATAAGTTCAATTTTCAATTCTTTGTCACCACAAAGAGTTGCGATAAATGCTTTAGAACATATAGGTTCTTTTTCTTTTTTTTAACACACCTTAGGAAACAGGTCTAATAGTGGGATTTCTGAGTCAAAGAGTATATAATTTTATAATTTGGGGGCATAATTTCTTCAAAATGCTTGAATCAGTTTATAGTTGTACAAGTTTTATCCCAATTAGTGTCCTAATTTTTCCATATCTCCTCCATTTGTCACTTTTTTATTATTTTAGCCAATATGAGAGATATAAGATGGTCTCAAAGTTGTTTTAATTTTCATTTCTCTAATCAATAGTGATTTAGAGAATGAATTGACATAGCTTTTATTTCTTCATTGAAAAACTTCTTATTCAGCACACTTAGTGGCACTCCAGAATTTTCTAGCTCCAGAAGTCTTTTTTATTGTAGTAAGTTTATTTATTTTGAATACACATTGCTTTATGGATCATGTTGGGAGAGAAAAATCAGAGCAAAAAGGAAAAACCATGGGCGAGATAAAAAATCAGAAAAAAAAGAACATAACATGTGTTGATTTATATTGTCTCCTTAGTTCTTTGCCATACAAATGGCATTTTCTGTCCAAAGTCTTTTGGGATTGCTTTGGATCACTGTACTACTGAGAATAACCAAGTCTTTTATAGTTGATCATCACACATTCTTGCTGTTGTGTATAATGTATTCCTGGTCCTGCTTGTTTCACTCAGCATCAGTTCATGTAAATCTTTCCAGACCTTTCTATAATGAGCTTCTTCATCATTTCTTATAGAACAATAATATTCCATTACCTTCATGTACTACAAGTTGTTCAACCATTCCCCAACTAATGGACATCCACTCCTTTTCCAATTCTTTTCAACCACCAAAAAAGCTGCTACAAACATTTTTTCACATGTGGGTCCTTTTTCTCCTTTATGATATTTTTGGGATACAGACTCACTAATGGCACTGCTGAGTCAAAGAGTATGCACAGTTTGATGGCCCTTTGGGCATATTTCCAGATTGCTCTTCAGAATGGTTGGAAATATCACAATTTCACCAACTATGTATTAGTGTCTCAGTTTTCCCATATCCCCTCCAACATTGTCATTATTTTTTCCTATCATCTTAGCTAATCTGAAAGGTCTGAGGTGGTACCTCAGAGTTGTTTTAATTAGCATTTCTCTAGTCAAGAGTGATTTAGAGCACTTTTCATATAAGTATAAATAACTTTAGTTTCATCATCTGAAAATTGTCTGTTCATATCCTTTGACCATTTATTAATTGGGGAAAACTCTAGAAGTCTTGATTGAAATGTTTCATACAAGAGTCATGGACTGGCGGGAGCTTGGTGTGCTTATATGTAAAATGCCAGTTGGAGAGTCTCCTTTTCCTTCTGATGATAAAGAGATTTTTTAAAAAACAGTATCGTAAATGATGGAATAAGGTATTTACAATTCTGATCTATGGAAGCCATTTTCACAATGAGAAGCCTACTGAGAAGAAATCCTGAATGATGGCTGGGAGCTAGTGAGAAAGAGGCAGAGGATGTTGAAATACATCCATTTCCCAGCTAATTGATTTGGAATGCTTTGCTGGTTAAGAAAGTAAAGTCATTTTATTTATTCCTTCATCCTATGATTACAGTGTCTTTATTAATTAATAGCTCTTGAATCTTGAATCCTAAATTAAAATTCATTTAGATTATATGTAAGTTTTACTAATATCCTTGCAGTGATAGATGGAAGGAAACAAGTCCCCACTCCTGTGGCAAATAGGAGAGAATATGGGAAAGAGTTGAAAAGGTTGGGCAGGCATGGATAACATGGTGAACTACCTTAATAGGATGAATGACCACCTCTATAAGATCACAGATCCATTGAGATTTACACATCCAAGAGAAGAGGATCAAAGATGGGATTAGGAACTGGATCAATGGGAACTCACTTTAAATCTCATCACAACAATCTTTGAAGCATGGTTCCTAATGTTTTCTATGATTTCTTCCAAACACTATTTGAAGTGAGGACTTGAAAAACCTTTTGTCAGACAGATATTTGTATGTAATCTTACTTATTACTAGAGTATTTCTTCCACTGAAGTTCTCTAATGTATTACTGTGGTATAAGAATGAACCAGGATTCTTGAAGGCTATGAAAGTGGATCTTGGAAGATTTTATCGAGTTTTAGGGAAAAAAATAAAAACTACAAGATTTAATTTATGTCTATTATGAGAGTTTTAAATTTAATTCAGAAAGGCTTATATAAGGTTGTCTCAGCCACAGCAACTCATGGAAATAATAAGACAAACTGGAGTTAATATCTGTTTGAGCAAAGACATCATTAAAACCATAGCTCTTTGAAATATAGAGAAAACATTACTGGATCATCATCTGTGACCATCTCCTCTCTATAGCATTTCCCTCAATTTTACCTGGGGCATCCCAATATATTTTATATAGGTGGTCTCATCAGCTCCATGGATTCAACTACCATCTCTACCCTGAT
>JAJPUD010017790.1:0-30379 GCA_023553655.1 Myrmecobius fasciatus
ACATCAAAGCTCTTTTCGAGGAGCTTTAAAAGATTGACTATAGGAGTCTAGTAGTCTACAAGAAAACAAAATCAAGTTTCCTGTTATATATAGAATTACAACAATAAAATCATTTTTTGGGAGGATACTTAAAAACTAACTTTCATTCAGCAATTAAAGGTTGCCATCTTGGTACAATGTGTAAGCAATGTAATTACCTTACTACTATGACCTGCAGGATTTTGCCAGTCTTTAAAGTTTTATTGTGTCCATTTATATGAGGGATCCAAAACCAAATTTTAATTGACATGACAGCTTCTGAATCTTAAACTATTAAAACAAATAAAGACATGAATATTTAAAGGGAACATTGAACAGTAAGAAGCACACTAATTTTAGAGGCTGAAGATCTGGGTTCAGATCTTGACTAATAATTATTATTGATATGACTCTAGGTCACTATCTATTCCTAGGTCTTTTCTTGATCTATAAAATAATAAGTAGGAATCTGTCATTTTATGTGCATTTTCAGTTCTAAATTTATGATGCTATTAAATCATTCTTAATTTTCTGTCCCGCTTTAGAAATGTTCCATTGTGAAATTGGTGTGTTGATCATAGCCTGAAGAGGGAAAGAAATGATGTCCCCAATGAAAAATATTGTCTTGCTTAGAAAAAAGGAGATGAATTCAAAGGAAACTGAGTGAAGATTATATTTTAAATACATTTTTCTGATATTTATGATTGTACAAGTGATTTATATAAGATAGTAAAGAGTGGTGTTAAAAGTGGTGGCCTTATTACTGAGAAGATAACTGGATTCAAGTTACAACTTGACCCCTTCAGTTTTCTCATCTGTAAAATAATTATTATGACTACTATATCTATCTCAGTGTTATTGCAAGGATCAACTGAGATAATGTATGGAAAGAACTTAGAAATTTAGAAACTATAAAAATATTGTCCATAATTACTATGACAATCTCTACCATACTAATTTGAGGAATATATAGTGATTTCTTTATCCTTTATTTTTATTAGTTATTCTCAAAACCTCTTTCAAAATCCCAACCCAAACTTTTCTCATACCTAAGACTTTTTCTATTGAATTCCAAGTCATTGATCCAAACATGGCAAATCTTGTTACTGTTAACACCTCTCTTTTATCATTCCTTTCCAATTAGTTAATCAACCATTTAATCCTTACTCTCTCTCCTACCCTAGGAAGTCCTTGAATTCATCCAAATGGCATCTGGGAGTGTGATCATTACTAAATGCTCATTTCCATTTGCCTTCCCCTTTCACTCAGGATGTTTATCTGTTTGTAGAGCTTGGAAAAAGTTCCAAGCTGGATTCAACAACTCCATTACTTCAGGTAAGATGGCACTCAGAAAGAACCTTAAATATCACAGAATTTTATTTATATTACTGTCATTTTTGTAATTGTTTTATCCTTTAAACTGGAGATTATAAATGTGGGAAGGTCTATGAACTTTTAAAAATATATTTGGACAACTACATTTCAAGATAGATGATTTTCTTTGTAATTCTATTTGATCTTATACTTTTAAAAACATTATTTTTACAAAGAATCCATGAGCTTCACCTGACTCCAAAATGGATCTATGCTATACACCGAGTTTTAGTTGGTAAACTGGAATTATAACTATTTTAGAGCTGGAACTTTAGAGATGAACTAGTTTAATGCCCTCATTTTATAAAATAAGAAACTGAGACTCAATCATTATTAAATGCCATACCTAAATCTATACAGTTAGTGAAAGATTTGTGGTCAGCATATGGTTACCATTTTTCATAGTCTAAAATATAATGATGCATAAGAACCTCTTAAGGCAAAGACAATTTATTAAGCTTTTTTTTATCCAGCATTACATCTGGCATAGTCTCTTCCATAAGAAAATTAAATAAATATTTGTTTATTGATTTAAATTGAATGGAAGATGCTAATACCCTAAACCCTTCAATCACTGCTCAGCATTATGAAGATGGAAGCAGCCAGGTGGTAAAGTGGATAGAATGCCAGGTCCAAAGTCAGGAAGACTCATCTTTCTGAATTCAAATCTAATCTCTGACACCTACCAGTTGTGTGACACTAGGCAAGTCACTTAACTTTATTTGTCTAAGTTTCCTCTTCTATAAAATGAGCAGGAGAAGAAAACAGAACACACTCTATTTCATTATCTTTTCAAAGAAAACTGCAAATGGGGTCACAATTAGTTGGAGATGATGAAAAATCAACTGAACAAAATTATGGAGATTTAAATCAGGGCTTTTCCCAAGTAAAAGTTTTGATATTGATGGTAGGGAAACTCCATTATGTACATGCTTGGAAGGTTGATACTTCACTGAGAGAGACAAAATAGAAAGGGAAGAAAGAAGAGACTTAAGGTAAATTTCATTTTGCCCTGAGTTGTCACATTCACCTCTAAGCTAATTCTACTATTTGGTTACCTCTTCATTACATGAATTTGCCTAGTATAAGGGACAAAACCTTATTTCTAAGTACAGAATAATGCAATTTTTCAAAAGATTGTCTATTTTTATTTATAGGTTCTATATAGAGATTAATTTGGTTTGCAGTGAGACATCTCTTTTCTGTTCTGTTTCTGATTATAAGCTACTTGTTCAGAACAGAAGTTGACTCTGGTTTCCAAATACCCATTATTAATCAAAATTGTCATTCTGAAATTTCACATATTGCTTACATGTTGGTTGGAGCTATCCTGGGGAACACTCCTTGGAAGTAAGAAATTGCTCACCTCTAATTCTCTCTCTGATGACTATCATTGGTAAAAATACACTAGCCTTGATGCAGTTAATTATGTAGTGAATTGGGTTGTTCAATTCATATTCTTGATAATTCAATTTGTATTTTCTCCCTCTTGTTCACCTGAATGTGTGTGTGTACCTGCATAGGGGTGTGTGTGCATGTGCACATGTTCCTATGTATGCATGCAGAGTCCGATGCTTTTCTCCTGAAGTTAGAGTTTAAATTTTTCAAAGATGTTTAATGTGTCACTTGGGGGATTGACAGGAAAGTGGTATTCATTTCTCATGAGAGGAAAAATGTTTCACATCATTGGTCACCAGTAACTGAATTTGAAAAAAAAAATTTCTTTTCACATCACTGAGTCCTCAGGGAGGTACAAGAGGTAAATTGAGAGGAGAGAAAAATGTGAATCATTTTCTAAAATTCTCATTACAGATGTGCTTAAATATTACTAAAGGTTAATTAGCTCCCTTCCCCTAGATGATGCTTCTTAAAAGAGTATGCCACATCTTCTCTTCATTAACACTGGGAAAGATCATACCTATTATTCTAAGAATTTTCTGTGAAACCTGGAGTGAGCATCTAATCCATTCCTAGGTTTTCATGCTGAACATCTGTTTCTGTACTTTTCCACATTTTAAGAGTCTCTATAGAATGTGATTTAATAATCTTCAACAGTACATTCTAGTATCTAACAACCCCATTTTCAGAAAATATCCCCTTGGATTTAATATAAATCTTCTACAATTTTAGAAAACTTCTTTTTTTCTGCAAGTAGATTCTAAGAATTACTATAATTTTTGATGTGATAATCTTTATATTTCCTTTTTTTGAAGTTAAATTATTCTTTTCTTTTCTTAAATGTGGAATAAATAATTCCTATGCTTTCAATGTCTTTATTTCTTCCATTTTTATTTTTACCTTAATGTAGTTATATTTTAATTGTTACAGTGTGATCAATTGTTTAGTTGGCTTGCAATAATAATAGTGTTTATTTTAAATGACACTTTTTTTATTTTACCTTAACAAAACTTGCCCCTTCTTACCTCCTATAAAATCATCTCATATTACCCAAAACCTTTTAAGAGAAAAAGAGCAAGAAAAGAAAAAAAATCAGCAAAACTAATCAATACATACAAAAAATTCTAGTATGTGCAATGTTCCACATCCACAGGCCTCTGTCAGCTCTTCAAAGGGAGGGAGTGAGATGTCTTGTATCTCTCTTCTTTGGGGCCACACTTTTTTATGTAATTTGGAACATTCATTTCATTTGTTTTTGGGTGTTCCTTTCATTTTATATTTTGTAGGTGAGTATGTTATTTTTTGCTTCTGTTGATTTCACTTTTCATCTCTTCAATTTTTTTGCTTGCCTCTCTATACTTTTATATTTGTTGTTTCTTACTGTATAGCAGTATTTCATTACATTCATGTACCACAGTTTGTTCAATTATTCTCAGTTGATGAGCACCTACCTCATTTCCTTCTTTGCTACCATAAAAAGAAGTACTTAAAATATTTTGTTGTATGAGGGTATCTTTTTTTGTTTAATCTGTGACTTCCTTAGGGTATAAGTCAGCAGTTGAATCTCTGGGTCAAAGTGTATGGACATTTAGACATTTTGTTTAATTAATTCCAAGTTGCTTTCCTAAGGCCAATAGATTTGTTAAGCTATCCAATTTTGTGTCATTTGTCAGTTTGAATTATTTATGTAAGAGTCAGATCCAGATGAGCTTCTGTATGCCTTTGATGACTACCTATGTCAGGCCTGATGGCATATCTCTGTTTCTTCCCTAATGGATTATACATGGGGAAGCAGCAAGGGTGATATAGTTTCTTCCCAAGTTACCTAGTCTTTTTAACACCCATATTTCCATTTTCATATGGTGAAGGGTGTTGAATCTGTGATGGGTAATCATTTTCAAAGCCTGTTACAATGGCATTCATAATAAAGTGCTGATATTGAGAATACATCCATAAATACAAGAGTCTGTTTTGAAAGCATACTAGTGGTATCCCCTACTCCCATGGCAGAATAAATATCACTAAGAGATCAGTTTGTCATTAAATACCCTACTGAATAAGTCATAGCAAGAAATGTGAATTAAGGCATGATGAAGGTCTTTAAAATCCTCTATTTAAGGAAATGATACGACAAATGCTTTCTCTTCATTTCCTATCACTTATACTGTTTTTAGACTTCTCTGGAACTTCCCATTATGCTCCACTTGGGGTACTTTCTATTCCACAACAACCCTTTGATTTTTTACTTTCTTTTGTAGGTTGTTTTCCTCCATTAAGGCATGAATTTCTTCAGGGCAGGGAATATTTTTTGCTGTTTTTTTTTTTATATCTCTAGTGCCTGACACATAGTTGATGCTTACTGACTGACTGAAACATTGTTTCTCATGCAAACAACAGAAACTTAATATATTGTTTAGAAGATTTTTTCTGATATTGTACCTAGATATTCTTTTTTTTCAACTTCCACCCAGTTCTCCTAATTCTGATCTCTGTGACCAGACAGAACAATTCAAATATTACTTTCACATGAGAGCTTTTTAAATACTTGAAGACGACTATCATATCCCCACTCAAACATCTCTTTTCCAGGTTAAATATTTGCAGTTCCTTTAGGCACAATGGATAGAGTGCCAGGTCTGAAGTCAAGAAGACATAAGTTTAAATTTAGCCTCAGATACACACCAGCTGTGTGACTATGAGCAAATCACTTAGCCATTTTTTGCCTCAATTCCCTCATATGTAAAACGAGGATAACTGCATCTTTTTTGGAGGATTGTTGTGAGGCTCAAATGAGATAATAATTGCAAAGCACTTAGCACATAATGTCTAGTGTCTAGCACATAATAAGTATATACATATATTACTTATGATGATGATTATATACTCAAAATATTTCACCATCTTAATGAACTTCCTCTCAATATCCCCCAGCTCATCAATTTCTTTATTGAACCATGGAATCTAGAACTCAATATCATATTCCAGAAGTTGTCTAAGCAAGGAAGAATACAAGAGGCACTACCATCTTTTTCCTCTCCTGAAACTATACAAATAAAGCATTATACATTACATTCATTCATATAATGTATAATGTATAATGCATTATAGCATTAGATTTTTCTATGGACTGAAATCTTTAAACTGTCAATTCATACTGAATGTTTAATCCACTAAAATATTCATATCTTTTCCAAATAAGCATATCTAACAAAACTTTCTTTGCTTAGAAAGTTCATTTTTTAAAAAACCCAACTGTGAAGCTTTTGAATGTGAAGCATTAAATTTTAGATCAAGTTGAAAAGAGATCTATTGGCTAGTGAGGTCTTCCACATGCTCATGTTTGGAGCATCAGTTACATCTTAATGATTTATCATGTCCATTGTGAATTATCATAACAGTTCTTTGATTTATTTAATAAGTTAATGCTTTTTAATTATTTACTTACCTCTTCTTGTGTTTTTATTGATTTTCCCTCTTCTAATTCCATGATTATTATATTTATTGTTGAATTTAATGTATTTTTGTTTCTTCCATTGCAGGTATTCATATTTCTACCTGAATATCTGAAGAAATGCCATCTGTCAGATTTATAGCACATGTAAAATATCTGGATTTTCTTATAACTTTTTAAATATTTTTCTTTTAACATATTTTTATTCAGTCTCAGGAAAAAAAACTTTTTTCTTTACATTTGTTTTTAAAACTTTGATCCAAATTCTCTTCCTTTCTTCTTGCCTCAAAACCCTTTAATAAGCCACATGTGAAGTTATACAAAACATTGCCATAAAAGGTCATGTTATCAAAGAAAACATAGAAGTACCCTGCCCCCAAAAAAATCTTCAAAAAAATAAAATTTAAAAGAGTGTTTCAATCTGTATTCAGACACAATCAGTTCTTTCTCTAAATATGGATAGCCAATTTCATCCTAAATCTTAAGAGTATTTGTGGATCATTGTATTACTGAGAATAGCAAAGTCATTCATACCTGATCATTCACTAAGATTGCTATTACTGTGCATTTAGTATATTTCACTTTGCTTCAGTTCACTGGGGACTTTTTGAGTTTTTCTGAGAGTATCCTGCTCATCATTTCTAAGAAAACAATAGTATTTCATCACAATCACATATCACAATTTATTCTGCCATTTCCCCAACTGATGGGAATCCCCTCAATTTCTAATTTTTGACCTGAGTAGAGAGCTACTATAAATATATTGTACATATAGAGCCTTTAAAAATCACTTTGGGTATTCCTGCCTAGTAATGGTATTATTAGGTCAAAGAATATACATGATTTTATAGCCATTTGGGCATAGTTCATATCTTTTGATCATTTGTCAATTGCTTTCTCTTTTAAAAAAAATACATTTTACTCAGTTCCCTGGATACATTTGAGAAATAAGGTTTTCACTGGAGAAACTTGCTTCAAAATTAATTTCTCAATTACTATTGCTAACTGTATTTCCCACTCCAATTTATTCTCTTCTCTCTTTCCTTTCATCCTAACCAATTTCAAAAATATTTTGCTACTAACCATTTCCTCTCCCAATATTACCTCTCTTCTATCATTCTCTCCCTCTTCCTCTTCTACTTTCCTTCAGGGTAAGATAGATTTCTATACACAAATTGAGTGTGTATGTTCCATCCTCTTGAGTAAATTTTGATGAATATAAGATTTACTTACTCACCCCCTCCTCCCACTTTCATCCCCTCCACTGTAAAAGGTTTTTTTCTGTTTTATGACAGATAATTCACACCATTGCACCTCTCCCTTTCCCATTCTCTCAGTACATTTTTCTCTCACTTCTTAATTTTATTTTTAGATATTATTCCTCATATTCAATTTGTATCTTTTCCTTCTGTCTATATATATTCCTTCTGACTACCACAATCATAAGAAAGCTATAATGAATTACAAATATCATCATCATATATAGGAATGTAAACAGAAAAAAAATATTAAGTCCTCTATGAGAGCCTTTTCTTGAGTGCCTCCTTATGCTTCTCCTGAGTACTGTGGATTAAATTTTCAATTCAAATCTTTTCTTTTCATTACAAATGCTTGAAAGTTCTCTATTTTATTGAAAATCTACAATTTCCAATGGAGGATCATACTCAGTTTTGCTGGGTAGGTGATTCTTGGATGGATTCCTAGCTCCACTGCTCTCCATAATATCATATTGCAAGCCCTCTGATCCTTTAATTAAGAAATTGCTAAATCTTGTGTCATCCTGACAATGGCTCCACTATACTTGATTTTTTTGAAAGTTGTAATATTTTCTCCTTGATCCAGAAGTTCCAGAATTTGGCTATGATATTATTAACTGTTTCCTTTTGGAGATCTCTTTCAGGAGGTGATTGGTGAATTCCTTCAATTTTTATTTTCTCCTCTGGTTCTAGAATATTAGGATAGGTTTCCTTGATAATTTGTTGAGCGGTGATGTCTAGGGTCTTTTTAAATCCTGGTTTTCAGGTAGATCAATAATTTTAAAACCATTTCTTTTGGATCTCTTTTTCAGGTTAATTGTTTTTCAAATGGAATATTTAACATTTTTTGTATTTTTTCATCCTTTTGGTTTTGTTTTATTGTTTCTTGATTTCTCGTAAAGTCATTAACTTCCATTTGCTTAATTCTAATTTTCAAGGAATTATTTTCCTCAGTGAATTTTTGTACCTCCTTTCCCATTTGACCATTTTTGTTTTTTAAGGAATTCTTTTTCTCATTAGTCTTTTGTATTTCCTTTTGCACTACTTTTAATTCTCTTCCCAATTTTTCCACTTTCTCTCTTAATTTGATTTTCAGAATCCCATTTGAGCTCTTTCATGGCCTGAGAGCAATTATTTTTCTTGGAGACTTTGGATGTAGAAGTTTTAATTTTGTTATCTTCTTTGAGTGTGTGTTTTGATCTTCCTTGTCATCATAGTAATTTTCTATAGTCAGAATCTTTTTCTGTTGTCTGCTCATTTTCCCAAGTATTACTCAGCTTTTAACTAACTTTTCTAAAGGGCAGGTGACACTCTCCCAAGATGTTTTCAGAGATCCTTCTAGAGACTTTCCACAAGCACTCTTTTCTCCTCTAAACTATGAAGAGCATCCTTGTTCCATTGTAACTATAAATTCTAGTATGCTAATGCAATAAAGTCATTCCTCAGTGCTAGTATAGTGATTTCCTATGAGCTAAGGCCTTCTGAAGCTTCTGAAGCTGCTACTGCCCAAAACCACTTCTGGCTGGATGGTTTTCTCAGCCTACTGATAGACCTTTCATGCTGACCTGCCAAATAGTTTTTGGGCTCTTGAAGCTGAGACATCTAGAAACCACCAGTATTGCTGCTGATTCAGTAGCCAAAGGCTTATTGCTGCTTTTCTGGTATTGGGGCTGGGCCTGGGGCCAAGACTGTTCTGCCATTGGCACTGCTGGAACTGAACACTGGACTCCTACTCTGATGCCATAGATTTTTCCTGCTGTATTTCTACTTTGTCTTTGGCTGGAAAATGTTCCACTCTGTCTTTTTGTATATTCTGACACTCTAAAATGTGTTTTGACACATTATTTAAAGGAATATGGGGTGGTTTGGGGGAGATCTTGGCAAGTCCCTGCCTTTACTCTGCCATCCTAGCTCCACCTCCTATAACATAATTTTAAATAATGTATTACCTTCACTCTTTCCTTATACAACTCTTGTCTCCTCAGACACAGCTGTTATTCTAGCATAGGACTTTATACCTTCACTATTTCAATAGTCTTCTGGTTGGTATCCCTGACTTAAGTACCTCCTCATTCTATTCCATTCTCTATTCAGCTGCCAAGGTGATCTTCCCAAAGTGTAAGTCTTATCATGTTACTGCCCAACTCGATAAATTTCAGTTGCTACCTATTACCTTCAGAATTAATATAATTCCTATTTGGCATTTAAAGTCATTCATAGACTGGTTCTGTCCTACCTTTTCTGTATTATTATATTTTACTTCCTCCCATTTATTCTATGATCCAGTAACACTGGACTTCTTGCTGCTCTTCATAAACAACATCCATTTATAGACTGTACCTTTTTACTTGATGTCTCTTGTTCCTGTAATATTCTCCCCTTCTCATCTCAATTGGCTGACTTACTTTAACACTCAAGAATCAAACCTTACCTTCTACAAGGGGACTTTCCTGGTCTACTATACTGCCAATGTCTTCCCTTTAAAAGATTATCTCCAATTGCACACAAATAGATAGAGATACACATAGATATATATAGATATATAAATATATAACTCGAATATACAAAGTTGTAAAATGTTATCTTCCTCATTAAACTAGCAGAGATTGAAATTTTTATTGTTTCTACTTTAAACTTAAATATAAAATTTAAAAAATGGCCATGTTTACAACAGAATATAAAAGATGATTCAAAATATAAAGCAACAAATTCCCAGTCAAGTAAACCTATATAATGAATAGTATACATTGAGTTCAAAGATGACCATCTTTTCTTTGTTTATTTATGGGGGATTTTTCCTGCTGTGTACTTTTTAATATTATTTTTTCCTTCCTCCTCACCCAAACCTCAAGAAGGCTAGAATTAAGCATAGATATACTCACATAGACATACACAAACACACAAATAAGCACATATACATATATTCACATACATGTGCATGGATATCAATAATTGTACACACATAAGTGCGTATTCATATGCATATATGTAAGATCATAGTATGCTTATTTCCACTTGTTCTCATTTTCTCTGAAGGTGGATAGCACATTCCTTCATAAGTCCAAGTCTTTCTATATTTTTCTTAATCTATCAGATCACATCACTTTCCTTCAACACAACAATATCTTAATCATATACTTTTAAATAGTATAAGCAATATTGATTAATATGGCTGACATATAATGTGATTTGCCTAATTTTCTCTTTTGATTGAATCTATTTTAGTTTTAACTTTGTTTGAAATCATAATTACTACTTCTGCTTTGTTTCCATAATAAATTCTATTTCTTATCTGTATTTTATGTTTGTGTATATCTATTTGCCCTATCATTTTTGTAACATTTTCTGAAAGCAAAATATTTTTAATTAAAATTTTAATCTACTGCTTCCATTTGCATCTAAATTATAATTACTTATATCATTTTTCTCCTTCCTATTTTTGTTATTGTCCTTTTCTACCTATTTCTGTTTCTCCTTTACTCACTCTGCTTTACTTCTACCTCGTACACTATTCCTATCCCTCCTGACTCCTCTATTTTAACTCTATCTGCTACTTTGCCTTCCTATTACTTAACCAAACCCTCTCTAAGAATCCCTCTTTTATCTTTTCCTCCATCTTATCTTCTTGCCCTTTTATTTCTTTCTGAATTTAGAAGATCTTTAAACACTTATATATATGTTGTTTCCCCCCCCCACTAACTTCTTTAGTAATTATTTTTCGTTTCCCCCTCATTTATTATGCCCCCTCTTTTTTATCTCTCTCTACCCAGATGTAAGATGTATGTATGTAAGTAGGCATATTGGAATCACACCATTGCTTAGACCAAGATTTTCTTTAAATATTGGTAGAATTCATTCATGAACCTATTCAACTGGCTTGGGAATCTTTCCTGGAGTGTTCATTAATGTCTTGATCAATTTCTTTTTGTTTTCTAAGATGGGGTTATTTGTGTTTTTCTATTTTCTGATCTGTTAGCCTAGGTAATTTATATTTTCATAAATATTCATTGAAATCAATCAGATTTATTGTCAAAGTTATTGGCATACAATTGGGCAAAATATTTCCTAATAATTGCTTTAATTCCTTCTTTATTGGTGGTAATTTCACCCTTTTCATTTTTATTAATGTATATTATTTGGTTCTTTCTTTTTTTAAAATCGAATTAATCAATGGTTTATCTATTTTATTGTTTTTTTCATAAAACCAGTTCTTAGATTTATTTATTAGTTCAATCATTGCTTTTTGTTTGTTTGCTTGCTTTTGTTTGTTTTTTCCTTTCAGTATTATGACTCTTACCTTTGATTTTCAGAATTTCCAATTTGGTGTTCAGTTGTGAATTTTTGATTTGGAATTTCTCAAGTTTATGTTTAATTAAACATGAAATTCATTGATCTGTTCTTTCCCAACTTTGTGCATGTAAGAATTTAGAAAAATACATTTTTGTCTAAGTATTCCTTTGGCTGTGTCTCATAAATTTTGGCATATTGTCTCATTGTTGTCATTCTCTTTAATGAAGGAGAAGAGATATTCTATCTTTTTCTGTGGAGGAAATTTGGAGAGCTGACCTACTCCACAATATTTCCAAGAATCTTCTTCCCCAGGGACTGATTTTTGAATTTCTTTGTATCCCTAGAATTCAGAGCAGTGCCTCACACATAATAAGCATTTAATAAATGTTTGCTGACAAAATGGCTCTTCTGACTCCATTGATCTGATGCTTTTTTCATTTCAGTAAAATGCATTTAAGCCCACCCTCATATTAAAACCAAAGAGAATGACAAAACAAAACTTGGATAAGAAGTTATGCTAGGACTTTGTTCCTTAATTGCATTTATTTCCAAGTCAGGTGGAAGTCAGGTGCAGATGTAAGGGTGTATAAGAAGGAGAAGAAAGCCAACCATTCTTTCTTAAGTGGCTCTAGTTTTGGAATATAGGCATTACCAAAATTTTCTATTTATTCTCTTTCTTCTCCCATCTTCTAATAATAATTTAATGTGGTAGACATTGTAAAAGCATGGATAAGAATCACATAGGATAGATAAGGATGGATGAGATGAAATTTGCATAATTGGACAAAATGACCAAGTCATTGAGAGCTACAACCATGTGAGTGCAACAGTTAAGACAAAATTGATATATAGAGGCCCAAGAAGAAAAATCCAAAAAGATCTCTGTGTAAGATCAAGATGAGGCAAACAAATGGTTAGAATTAAAAATTCAAATGAAAATTCAACACATTTAAGTTGAGAACACAACACTTAAGAGATCCATGTTATTGTTTATCTTTATTGTATGGACCATTTTTACATAGCTTATTTAAACTTGTTGTTCTCAAGAAATAACTACATTTTAATTTTAAAAATCACACCCAAGTAGGAAATAGCATATCATTAATAATTGCAGTTTTTCCAGGCTTCCATAATGTTAACCCTATCCATAATCCTAGAAGAAATGAACATTTTTATGACTTGACCCAAAACCTCAAAGCATAAAATCTCAAATTTTGATTGGAAATCCATGCATTACATCAGATAATTTTAAAGGGTGTCAAACATACAGCTCATTCATTATCCTGGGATACTATATTTTATAGTAGCAAGATGGCTTTAAGTGGTTCTAGTTTTGGAATATAGGCATTACCAAAATTTTCCATTTATTCTCTTTCTTCTCCCATCTTGCAGTACCTGTGTTTGAGTCATTGTATCTTTAATCTGCCTTAATATTTCCCACCACCACCTCCTTCTTTTTCCTTATCAGCTCCCCTGCAAAAAGCTTGCATGAAAGCTTTCAAGTTTGCAAAGAAGAAAACAATGGTGAAAAACTCACATGATCATCTGAGCAAAATCTTTGTCCCCACCAATCAGCCAACATGATTTACCTGTGTCTGCTTTGGAAAAACTATAATCCTATGTTTTGACTATCTCTGCTTCCAGGAAACTTATTAAATATAAGCCATCAATAATATTCTCTCTCTTTTAGATCAGGAATCCTCAGTCATCATTAATCCTTTTTGTTATTTTCCATTTGCAAATTAATGAAGCACTTAAATCAAAATAATTATGATCAAAACTTTATATAAATAGAAATTTTAAAAGTAATTAAATAGTTATAAACTTTATTTTAAAGAACTGAGAAAATGAAATATTAAACACATATTCTCTTAGGCAGAAAGGGAAGAGAAAGAGATCATCATTTTCCCATATGCATAAGTTCTCTGACAAGGAAGTTCACCAAATTGGGCATACCTCTTACTCTAGCTCCAGCTATCCTGTCCAGCCAAGATGGTGAAGGATTTGGAAGCCAAGGTGGAGTCTCATCACTTCCAAAAAACAGCTATGCCATTTTTAGTCGGTTACTTCAGCCTCCATTACACCTCCTTTCTCTTGTTCAATACCTCTTCCCAACCTTCTGCCTTTATGCACAGATGCCTCTTAGTACAGCCTTTCCTCAGGCAAGATTTTAAACCCTCCATTATTTTTGTTATCATTTCTTCTCACAGAGGTAGATAATGAAGACTCAAATGCCAGCTACAAGAGGATAAACAGATATTTTCCAAATTAACCATTTTAAAATGTCAAAAACTCATATACATAATGTATAACTTTTATAATTGTGGATATTAGTGATCATATATGTATATATAAGTATGTATGTGTACATATGTATATGGATATATATATATACATATATGTATTCTTTATGTAATGACCTTTATAATTTCAAAGATGATATTCATGATTTTAGTCAGCTTGGTACTCACCCTATTCTTTTTCTACTATGTTTTGGAGAATTGCTTAATTTGTTTCAGGATTTTTGTTTACTTGAGAGAGGAAGGCAAAGAAGAAGAAAGAGAAAGAGAGACAGAATCAGAGACAAAGAGATAGAGAGAGATAGAGACAGAGACACAGAGACAGAAAAAGAGATAAAGATAGAGAGAAACAAAGAGACAGAGAAACAGAGACAGAGAAACAGAAAGACAGAAAGAGTCAGAGACAGAGAGACACACATAGAGACAGAGAGACAGAGAAAGAGACAGAGACAGACAGACAGACAGAAGAGAAGAGAGAAGGAGGATGAAGCGAGGGAAAGATGGAGGGAAAATAGAATATTTCTTAACCACTTAAAAAGGACAAGCAGGTGGTGCAATGGATAGATGGACAGAGTTCCAAGCCTGGATTCAGGAACACTCTTCTTTCTGAGTTCAAATTAGCATCTGATATTTATTAGCTGGGCAAGTCAGTTTACTTGTTTGCCTCAGTTTCCTCATCTACTAAATGTGTCAGAGAAGAAAATGGCAAACTATTATTATGTCTTTGCCAAGAAAACCCTAAAATGGAGTCACAAAGAGTCAGATGCAACTGAAAGACTGAACAACAATGTAAATCATGCAGAGTATTGTGCAAAGCTCTGTGAATGCCAATACAAACAAAGGAAAATGGAGTCTTTTCTCTCAAGTTGCTTATAATCTAAGGGAAGATAACACGTAAAAGAAAGGTGGAAAGCAGGCATAGTACTCATGTGAAGACAAGGTGGAAAAATCTGAAGTCAGGAAATCCTTTTAAAAATAATTTTTAATGTATTAAATGGTTTTATGATACACCTGGTTAGAAATTTAATGGGTTTGTGTATCTGAGTGAGTTTATTTTTTTAATTTGTAATTAGAAAACAAGAAGTGATACATTATAAAGACTCTCCTAAAATAGTCTACCCTCAAATGGCAAAATCAGCTGGTTTTTCTTCCTTAATGTATTAACTTAATCAAGATGATAAGAAGAAAATGCCTAAAAATACTAAGAAAACAAATGAACAGTTTTCAATAAGCACTATGGGGTGTATTTTTGTTCCATTAACAGTATCCATGGCAATTCTATCCATAAATGGCATAATATGAAAGACTTTTGGATACATACCCAATGTTTCCAATTTATAAAATAAATCCCTACCTCAGAAAAAGGAAAGGTTGAGACTATACCATCTTCTTAATAATATTATTAATTTTAATTAATTAATTAATAAGCATGTAAACTGTTGCAGACCTTTATGCAGGTCCTATTCTTGTTGTTTTTCATTATAAAAAGGCAAGGAATTTCATCCAAGAAAAGAAATCTGTAGATTCCATCCAGAACTCGTACGGATTAACCTCTTATAGAATTTTTTTAACTGAAAAGAGATTTTCTATTAAAGTCATTTTCTACACTCCAGCAGAAAATGAAAAGAAAACATCAAAGTTCTTTCATTGAATAAATATCAAATAGTAATGAAAAAAAAAAAAGAAAATAGTTCACCTCAATTTTAGGACTAAATTACAGGTAAATTGCTACTTTCTAATAGTGAATTGGCTTTAACTATGGATTTCCAGTTGTAAGTATGAAAAATGTAAAGATTAGAATAATAGAATATATTTATTAAATAAAAAACAAATTATATAGTAACAAAATGAGCTATTAGGAAAAAAAAGAATTTCATCTCAAAATTAATATATTTATTTAATTTGAGAAGCCCATTAATATGGTGCATCAAGAGCAAATCATGGAGGTAAATTTTAAACATTCTTTTTGTTTGGAGAAAAATCACAATTACATAACAGCAAAAAACCCCAACAAAAAAGCAAAATAAAACAAAAATTGCCAATCTATTGAGGTATCCTTGCCAGAAAAGCATTCAAAACTTGTCATGTGTTTATAGGCCTTCGTTGCCAACTTGATTTGATTTTTCTCTTGTTGAATGGGCTTCATTAATTTAATGTGCAAGAAATAAATATTTGATGTGCAATTAGTTGGAAATTATTATGGCCATAATGGAACTTTTCCAAATAAACAGCTGCTCAGCACTTTAAATGCATGAAAAGCAAGGCTCAAAATGGAAAATTGAATATAACTCCAATATAGTAGGGGGAAGGAGAGAATGAGGAGATTGTTTAAATAAAACATTCAATTAGTGAGTAAGGTATCTGCTCATTTCATAGTTTGGGATTTCTTAGAACAGTATACCAGCAAAGTTATCATTCTGACTATTAAAACACTATTTTATCTTTGCATTTCAGTACTTAGAAAAGTCTGCTATTTCTTCAGTTTGGGCTTCCCTACCATAAATGCTACATTTAATCAGCATAAACTCTTAGTGTTTTCCTATATTCCACCACACCCACACCTCCCTAACCTCTTTAAACCATTTGCAGTAACACAAAATTGCATGAGATATACACAAACATATATAAACAAATATAAGCAATTCAAATTACAAAATAAACTTTAACTAGGTAGTATAATGAACATAAATACATAATATTCATGCTAGAAGAACATGCAACTGGCATTAATGAATGTAACTAGCATAATATATAACATCCAATCTATTGTATATATGATATGACAATATTTAACTAAGAATATAAATTTAAATGAGGGAGAAATCATATAAAATTACATTACAGTAAGCAAATATATAAATTACATTCAGAAACAAAAAGCACTACAATAGAACATATATAACCATTGCACACTAATATATGAAAGACATAATAGCCTATGTTGTACTGCAAAAATCAACACAGTATAATGGCTCTAGAGCTACAAGATGTCCCAGAGTCATTTAGTGTAAATTCCATAAGGAAATTTACACCCAAAGGAGGCTAAATGACTTTCTCAAGATCATACAGGTAATATAAGTGTCTCAGGTGGACCTTGAATTCAGGCCATCTGATTTAGTCAGTCCTCTTCCGCTTACTGGGTAACTACTTTTCTCATTTCATCAAAAGAATCAAATGCAATTTTTTTGCCTTTTTCTTTTGTTTTTATTGAGAGGTTTGGTTTTTTTGGGGGAAGGGAGAATATCTATGTTTCCTTTCACAACATGACTTTTATGAAAGTGTTTTGTATAACTTCATATGTGCCTTCTCAATATGGGAGGAGGGATGAAGAGGAAGGGAGAAAGAGAATTTGGAACTCAAATGAAAAAGAAATATTAAAAAAAATTTACATGTAACTGGAAAAATAAAATATTAAATATTAATTACACTGCAAAAAAAGAATCACATGAAAACTTTTTTATTAGTCATGGGCTTGGTTATTTTACTGAGACCTTTAGAATTTTTGGATAGACCAGACTAGCTGTAAGCCTCCACATATCTCTCAGGATGAAGTTCCCCTCTAAATTAAATCTCTTGCCAGTTATGAGGAGTGTTCTCTATTTCCTAAGTGTCTCCTCTATTCCTTAATCATTAGACAAAAAAGGAACTATCTCTAGTGCAGTCCTTTCCCCCTCTCTGAACAAAGGACTTTTGGGGTCAAGACATATTCAATTGGTTTCCCTGAACTCCTAGCAGGTAACAACACCCAACTTCTTCCTAATCTGAATTATCATTTTCTATTGAATGTATTAAGCCTAAGTTTCATAGTATGTATGAGTATTTGCTGCCACTGAGGACAAAAACAAAATTTTAAAGCCTATTTGTCATTAGTTCAAGTGTTCTCTCTTAACCCAAGAATGCAAAATCATCCTGTAGGTCTGCCAAAGCTATAACTACTTTATAGTAAAAGGTTTTGAAAGCATTAATTGACTATTGGTAATAACTGTGGGTTCATTTACAGATTAATGTAGTCCTTCCTTGCAAAGTCCCTAGTTCTACTATTATCTCAACAATAAGATTTCCTCTAAGTATACCCAATGTCACTGTCTGTAGAGTTTTGGTTTATATAATCTCTCACATTTTTCTCCCTAATTATATTACAAGTTCTTTATGGGCAGACTTTATGCTTTGAATTCTCCATAATACCTAGTATAGTTATACACATATATATATAGTAAGGATTTAATAATTATCTGTTTAATAAGATAATGGATGAATAGATGATTGGATGAATAGGTATATGGTTATACAGATAGACATCATCTTCGTACCTATCTATGGAATACCTGCATGTGCAAGCTTCTTAACCAAATGCTCTTTCCATAAATATCCAATAACATTTTGTACTTACTGTACTTGCATGTCATTCTATTTGCTATGATTCTATGTAATGGTTCTGTATGTCTCCCATACTAGACAATATTCCCTATAAAGGCATGTCCTGGAACTTACTTGTTTTTATACCAGTCCTCCTTCCCTAACAGTGTCTCTCCCAGCAAAGCAGTGAATAAACTATGCTAAGCTGAATTAAAGCATTTACAATATAGCACATCTTCACTAAACTTTAGACTTGCCCAGTATTCAGCCTGTATATAGGAAAAGTCAGTCTATTGGTGGGATAAAAATGTACCTGGCACCGCAAAGTGCTTTGGTTTTGTGTGTATGGGGGAAGGGGGGAATTGTTTTATTCAGAAGCACATTTATGCTCAATTTTTAGAAGAAAAAAATGTGAATTTGTAACTATGGGTGCTAATAGGGTATTCCTGCCCATGAGCATGATATAACATTGAAATGTCCTGCTCAGAGCAGTTGTACTCTGAGATATTTGCAGGAAAATTGGGGAAGAGAGTATGCTAGGTAAACATGAAAATGTGACAAATAAAAATCAATTGCCTAGAAATTGGTGATTATAAAGAGAAAAACACAGATAAGATTTCCTTTGCAGGGAGGGGGGGATAGTTAGAAGGGTCAATGAGCAATACTGGATTTTTATTTCTACAGTCACTTACTTTTTTAGTAAATACCATTAAAAATGGTTTGCATCAAAGCAAAGACAAATCAAAGATTTGATAATATAATATTAAACTAGATTAAGAGTTAACATCCAAAAATTAGGAAATGCTAGTTCTACTATTCTCTTTCTTAGTCAAACAACATCTGGAGTATCATATTTGGTGTGAGGCAAAATATTTTAGTAAGGATAATCGATGAACTGGACAATAAGAGCAATGAGGATATTGAAGGGCATCCTTTTCATGCTATATGGGGCATGGTCATGGAAAGCATGTAGCCTGAGTATACCAATATAATTGTGCCCATGAATATCTGTGATGGGGAAATATCAAAGGAAGTGGGAATATTAAGAATAGGGAATAAGAGATTTAGGAGTGAGGATTGGAGAAAAACAGGATAGCTATCTTCAAATATTGAAAAGCTAGCATGTGGGAGAATATATCTATTCCATTTTTTAGGAAACAGTTTTAGGAATAATGAATGAAGTCACAAAAGGCAAATTTAGAAAAAATGTCAGGTAAAACTTCCTAACAATTAGAACCATTGAAAAGTTGAATACTTCAGGAAACATTAGGTTCTGCTTCACTGAAGCTTTTCAAGCAAAGGTGGAATAATCACTTTAAAAAGTTAATGGATGAATAGATACTTGGATAGATACATAGATGGCTATACATGGTTTATACTCCATATAAATGGAACAATGAGAATGGAATAATGGATAGAAAGCTAAATTTGTATTCAATAGGACTTGAGTTCAAATTCCAGCTCAAATCCTACTAGTTGTATAGACTTGGCCAAATCCCTAAATCTCTGAGAGCTAATTTCCTCATCTTTAAATAGTGGTAATAATAGCACCCACCCACTAGGATTATTTTGAAAAGTAAATGAAATAGTTTGTGTAAAGAGCTTTACAAATCTTAAAACTATTCAGAAATATTAACTATCTCAATATTGAAATTCAATGATGCTAAAATAATCTGTTTGCAATTCAAAGTTCACAAATTAATTCATCAGTGGAAATTATTTGCAATGACCTTATAATTGCATAGTAAATCCTACAAATGTGTTAATTTTCATATAAAAATTATGTTTGACTATATATATATATATATATATATATATACATATATAGCCCCTACTTCTTAGAACTGTCTCAATTTGACATTAAATAATTATATTCTTTAGCTGCTACTAGAAAAGACAAGGGCAAACCACTCATATGTTTGCCAAGAAAACCACAAATGGAGTCACAAAGAATGAGATATGATTGAAGAATGACACAAGTTTAATAGCCCCTTCTTTCAAGAAGTTTATATTATATCATTCTAGAAAAACTCAGATATATAAGAATATGCAAAATATATGTGAAATAAATGCAAAAGATTTTTTTAAAGAGAATGCACTCACAGATGTGAAGATTAGGAAAATCTTCATGTAGAAGCAAACCTTAAGGGAAAATAGGATTCTTAGAGAAGATAAGGAGGAAGTACCAAGAATTCAAGTGATGGGAACTAATCTATTCTGTCTTAGCCAAACATGAATTCATATATATATATATATATATATATATATATATATATATATATGTTTATATATATATATATATATATATGTATACATATATATACATATATATGTGTAATATTCCTGATAAGTATCCATTGACTCTTTGATTGAAAATTTACATTCAGTCAACTTTGTATCTCTTGACTTGCCCACTGCATTATCCATAGAAGATATCATATATTTTTCCAGTTCATTTGCTTTTTAAGCTTAATCTAGCACAGTGAGACAAATACAATAGCAGACACCTGATTTGACCACCTGTCACCCTTTAAGTCATGCCCCATGATGAGATATGCACCATTATATTAATCCATCAAAGATTAATAAGCAGTTATTTTAACTGGGACACTGATAAATTGTTGGTGGAACTGTGAATGGAGAGCAGTCTAGAACTATGCTCAAAAAGTTATCAAACTGTGCATACCCTTTGACCCAGCAGTGTTTCTACTGGGCCTATATCCCAAAGAGATTTTAAAGGAGGGAAAGGGACCCACATGTGCAAAAATGTTTGTGGCAGCCCTTTTTGTAGTGGCAAGAAACTGGAAATTGAAAGGATGCCCATCAATTGGAGAGTGGCTGAATAAATTATGGTATATGAATGTCATGGAATATTATTGTTCTGTAAGAAACGACCAGCAGGATGATTTCAGAGAGGCCTGGAGAGACTTGCATGAATTGATGCTGAGTGAAACGAGCAGAACCAGGAGATCATTATACACAGCAACAAGACTATATGATGATCAATTCTGATGGACATGGTTCTCTTCAACAAGATTCAAACCAGTTCCTATTATTCAGTGATGAATATAGTCATATACATCCAGAGAGAGGCCTGTGGGAACTGAGTGTGAAACACAACACAGCATTTTAACGCTTTCTGTGAATATTTCCATGCATTTTGTTTTCCTTCTTAGGTTGTTTGTTTTTTTTTTTCTCTTTCTAGATCTGATTTTTCTTGTGCAGCAAGATAACTGTATAGATATGTATATATATATATATATATATATATATATATATATATATATTGGATTTGTCATATAATTTAACATATTTTAACATGTTATTAGACTACCTGTCATCTAGGGGTAGGGGGAAGAAGGGGAAAAATTTGGAACCAAAAAAATTTTGCAAAGGTCAATGTAGAAAAAAGCACTCATATGTTCTGTAAATAAAAAGCTTTAATTTAAGAAATTATAAAATGATGAGCAGACTAATTATAGAAAAGGCCAAAAAAGCAGTTATTTCCACTAAGCATCAACTTGTCTTGCTAGCCAACTTTTGATACTGCTTGTCTTTTTCTTCTAAGTGAATTCATTTGTTTCTTTTGACATCTTTACTTTCATTTCTGAAGGTTTTTATCAGTCAAAGAAGAGTTTAATTTTGGCCATCTCAAAAGAAGTCTTTCACCCTTTTGGTGTTTGTGTATTACCATGTTATAATATCATGATAACAGTGGTTGGCACTTAAAAATGCTTTTCAAAATTGATTTAGTGAGTTATCCGTGTCAGTGTATTTAGAATCAACCAGAGCTTCAAATACTTGCCTCAAGAGTTTATAAAATAAATTGTTTTTATTATTGTTGGTCACAAAACTTCTAGTTTTATTTCAAGTGCATTGCTTTGATGAAAACATTTTTCTTTTATATAGACTAATAACAGAAAAATTGTTTTCTATTTTAGTAAGTTAAAACAAAGTACTGAAAACTTGAGATTTTTTCTTTTTTTTTTTCTTTCAGAATTTGGCTAAGATTACCCACATGCCTGAAGTAACTTAAATTTCTTAAGATATTGCTTTTTGATGGATGAGTCAGATACCAAATAACTTCCTCTATTGGCCTAAATTGTATTTATATTTCCTAACTAATAAATCAAGAAGCTTATGCACATGTCTAAAGTGAAGATGATGACCATTTTAAATCTAGTAAGAAATATGCATTAGTTCATAGACATTAATGCATATGATGTTGTCATCAGATACACCAATGCATGTTTTATCAATTATATACCTCCCACATCACCAAAATTCATCTTCTGAATATACTTTTCAAAAGTTATCAAACTAATCATAAAAGCCAATAAAAACTATTATGCATGTGATATTTTATAAATTTCTCTACTCAGGCATATGTACATATGGCCAAAAGCATATTAGGTACTAATTGAAATCTGTGGGAATTGCACTTTTATTAAATCTAAAGCATTTAAATTACTTGTATTAAAATATAGTAGCACTTAATTTTTAATAAGTCAATTTATAAACTGTGAGTTATCGTTAATTGATGGATTATAGTAGCCTAATGGAAGGACTATAAGATTTTAACTCAGAATATTTTGGTTCAAATTTGGGGTCTCCAACTTACTAGCAATGTTCATTTTAATTATCTTTGGCTCTTTACTACCCACCTTGAAAACCTCAGGGAAAGTCATTTAAAACTTAGGTTTGGCTTGTGTCCAGAGTTACACCAAATGACAGGAGGATCACACGTAATGTACAAAGATATGTTTGTTATTGGTTCTTAGTCATTTTCCAGACATGAGTCCATTTGGGTATTGCAAAGATACTGGAGTGGCTTGCTATTTCCTTACAGATGAGGAAATTGAGGCAAACAGGATTAAGTTGCTTGTTCAGGGCTACAAAACTAGCAAGTGTCTGAAGCTGCCTTTGTTCTCAGATCTCCCAGACCCCAAGTCCCATGCTCAATCCACTGCATCAACCTAGCTATTGCAGAGTAGATATAAAATGTCACTACAAAATAAATGCTTAGAACATAAAAAACTTGTAAATGCTTAATAACAAAAGACTTACAACATGATACAGTAAGTTATAACTTTAATAAGAGTTGGATATTTTATATCATTAAACCACAGAATACTTAGTGGGACTATTTAAAAGGCATTTGACTTTCATGTTAGCTCTCAGGTGCAAAAACCAATGAAACTCAAGTGTTATGTCATCAGAACAACTAGAGATTGACTTGGGCTCATACTTCTATTAGAAGCATATGTGTTGTAGAAAATTTCTTTGTGCTAATCAGTCCTACCTAAGGAACCTAGAGGAATCTAAATTCTCAAATTCATGTGGATGACTCCAACATAGAAAACATTTATCTCAGCATCATTGTTTTGCCATCTATCTTCTGGGAAATAAACACAAACAGAAGAAGCAAGCAGGTCTTTGAGCTCCTGGCTCAGGATCACCTAAGGAAGCATATATTCTAGATGCCATGTGGGAGCAGCTGCTCTATAAGTGTCAGAAGGATGAAGAATCCCAACAATCTTGGCAGAAAAAAAGAAATAAACTACAAGACAATAAAGTCATTCTCGTTAGGGTCTATTTAGAGGATTGTTCAGCCTCTAATGCCCTATGCTCCAACAATAAGCTGCCTTTTCACCGATGTCATGGAGATCAAAAAAGAAAGACATTGCTCTGTCCTTCCAAAAATCCATGTCCTTCAGTATTGAGTCAAAATGAATCACTGTAAATGGTTGGGGAAACTGAGTTCAGCTCCATGAATGAGCTAGGATCCTCTTAAACTCACATTAATTTTTCCTTAAAGTAATTAAATGTTGGAAGCAACATAGGACAGTGGAAAACGTAAGACTGTTAGAGTCAGGGGACCTGGATTTGAATCATGCTCTCCTCTTTTATAACTATATTAATTACCTTAAGCAAGACATGCTTTCTTTTTCAGTCTCAGTCTGAGATGAGACCACAGGAATAATGATAAAAGGAACTTTAGAGGACTTCTCATTCAATCTCCTTGTTTCATAGATGAGGAAACAGAGCTCAAAGAAATAATATATTTAATTTAATTTAATTTAATGCAACTTAGATGGACAATCTGCAAAAAATAAGAATGCTATGCTGAATCTGGTATTCCAACTATGGTTAGTTTTCCAAATTTATCTTCTGGCTAAGGAGGGAGGCATAACATCTTTCTATATTATGGACACTAATTTGGGCCACTCTAGGATGAAACAGGTGTCTGTTATCTCTTTCAGCTGAGGAATGAGCCAAGGAAGAATAAATATTTCTATTTGAGTTCCCCTTGTTTGCATTCCTTCAGTGTCCCTGATGAATCTCCCATGACTGGCTATATATTTGCTTAAGAATAAGTATGTTTAATGCGGTATTTTTTCTTGTTTGAAAGACTTCCTATTGTGCCCCAAGCTAGGTTTCAATGTGTTAAGTTTGACAAAGGATCAAGGTAAGAAAAAGACATGTTTATTTTATTTGTATTAAGGTTATTTTAATATATTTGTAGGAAAGGAAGCTTAGATCAATCAAAGCACTTCTAGAGTTTCATAAAGAGTAAAACATATATAAAGTTTTCATGAGTGGGGCCAGAGGAAGGATGAAGAATGGAAGTACATCCTTACTAATACATTTTCAAAGTGTATAAACATAAATGTGAAGCAGCAAAATACCTTCAAGAAAGGGTGGAGGCTACTTTGGACTGCTGCTCCAGAAGCCATAGGTTACTTGCTGGAGTTAAATTCATAAATGGCTCTATTAAAATACAAATGTCCTTTGACTGAACAGTGCCATTACTAGGTCTCTATTCCAAGGAAATCATAAAGGAGAGAAAAGGACCCACCTGTGCAAAAATGTTTGTAGCAGCTCTTTTTATGGTAGCAAAGAATTGAAAAATAAGTAGATGCTCATCAATTGGGGAATGGCTAAACAAGTTGTGGCATATAAAGGTAATGGAATATTATTGCTCTATAAAATATGATGAACAAGATGATTGTATAAAGGCCTGGACAGATTTACACAAAGTAATGCTGAAGCAAGCAGAATCAGGAATACATTGTACACAATAATAAGAATATGTGATGTTCATTTATGAAAGACTTGGTTCTTCTCACTGGTTCAATGATGCAAAGCAATCCAAATAGAATTTGGACAGAAAAACACCATCTGCATGAAGAAAAAGAACTAAAGAGACAATGTAAATCAACATATGCTATGTTCACTTCTTTTTTTCTGTGTTTTTCTCTCCTTTGGTTTTTCCCTTTTGTTCTGATTTTTCTCTCCCAACATGATTCATAAAGCAATGTATGTTAAAAAAAATAAAAAACATTATCTAAAAAATACAAATGTTATCTGGGATGAGGAATACATTCATCTACTAACTTCCATTAAAATCATGGCTTAAATTATTTTAACACCTTAGCTGATCTGTCCCCTAGCAGAGTACAAACAGAATAGAACATAGGACATCTCATAATTGAGAGCTAAAAGGGATCTAAGTGATTCTAGACTAACTCCTTCATATACATTAGATGCTTACCATGGCCTACATTTTACTATTGTCCAAAGATGAAGGACATGCCCAAGATCTTTCACAACTAGTAAAGCTATGATTCAAATTCAAGTATTCTGATTTCCAACTCAGTTTTGTTTCCAAAATAGCCTACCACAAGTTAGCTTCTGATGAAGAAAAGGGACTAGGAAACATTAGAATTTGGGGTTCTATGTGTACAGCCCAATAGTGTAGTGGATAGAGCACTGGAGCTAGAGTTTAATTTTTTTGAGTTCAAATCTGGTTTTGTACACTTACTAGCTATGTGGCCACAAGCAAATCATTTTAACCTTATTTGCCTCAGTTCATCATCTATAAAATGAGTTGTAGAAGGAATTAACAAACCACTCTGTATCTTTGCCACTCCAGTATTTGGGAGGAAAGGGGTCACAAAAAGTCAGATATGACTGAAATGGCTGAACAATAATGGACAGTTTGTTATAATATAGAGCAAAAATGTCTTCTAATCATTTCATTGGGAAGCTCCACAAAATAATGCAGAAAGAAGGATGAAGTTATGAAATGTAAACATCATTCTGTGTAATCAATAAATCAACCAAAATGCTCTTATGTATTTTTAGTACATGTTAAGCAGTGTGTTCTGTGCTTAGGTAAAAAAAAATAAAAATGAAACAGTCCCTATTCTAAAGGGGGTCTGAGACTGACCTTCATAGTGAATGAGGTCCCCAGAGAGATGAATGAACAGATGGGACAATGATTGGACCAATATTGTGCCCTAAGGAATGCTTATAACTAATGTGAGGTGGACAAAAGTGGAGTCATCCTGGAAGAAACTGGATGAGTAAGTACTTAGAAAATCAAATGTGAATGTGGAAAAGATGTTCCCCAGAAAGCAAGGTCAGAAACACTGAAAGGGAAGTGATTGGTTGAAATAAAGTAGAAGTCAAGGAGGCTTCTTAGGATGAAGTGCTCAAAAATATCACTGAGAGGAATTTCTTTTAAGTGGCTAGAACAGACATTTTCTAAATGTGAGAATATATGCACAGGAAGTATACAAAGCATGTGATTATGAAGCAAATGAGACAGGGTGCAAACAAACTTTTCTTTATTTATACATATTTTGTGATGTTTTTCTGCGAATTCTGATGAGCTTACCCTAAGTACAATATGTCTATGATGCAGGATAAAGTTATATAATCTAAAGCAATACATATGGTCCTATTAGGAATGAATAATTATAGCTGTAGAAAGAAGAGCTTATAATGATTTAGCAGATTCTTCCACTGTAAAAAGTGATCCAGGATTTAATAATCCCAAATGTCTAGTTCAGTTCTCAGCTGACTTAGTTCTTAAATCAGTAAACAGTTTCTCCTGAGCATGCCAAAAATGTCTATTTTGCAAGCAAGCCTGTGGATTAAAGATTTGCTGTCAATATATTCACAGGTGCGTGGTTGAATGACTAAATCCTACAGCTAGTAATTTTTTTTCAGGAAGTTAGTCATAACTGAGAATCTGCACCAAAGTCATATTCTAAAAAGAAAAGACTAGAAAAAGGCTACATCCATTTTAGTAAGAATATCTAGCTCAGAAATAATTTGATTAAGGAAACAAAGAAACATTGGAGGGGGAGTGTATGGTTAAAAAAGTGATGAATTAAGGTATGGTTGGTAAGAAAAGAAAATAAGTTACAAAGAAATTAGAATTATTTGAGGTCCCCAGCTGGACCATCTTTGAATCATACATGGTTAATCAAGAGTAACTGCTCCTCCTGCCTTCACTCTGCAGCTGGGAAACAGGGAGAAGGATTGTATTTAGAAGCAAGTAAAGTCTAGAAACTCAGAGCATTATAACCAACATCATCTTAACTTTTCCCCACCTGGTGATCCCAGGTTTTGGGGAAAGTAAAAAACATCTTTTAACAAAAAAGGATAAAAATCAGTCTAATAAAGTCTTTCTAAAATGCATTTTTTTGCAATTCATTTATCTCCTTACCTTTTACCTTACAGTAATAGATTTAGTATGACATCATATACACGAAAATTTACTGCATTTCTGCCACAGGCATCATTCTCCCGACTGTATCAAAGATACAAGATCAACTTTTTTTGGCTCTAGCTGTACCTATTTCTTAGACATTGCTCTTTTGAAACTACAATCCACTGAGAATGAGATACTTGCTTTTGTAGGGAATTACTTAATAAAATTGTCTTAACCTATGGATATCTCACCTATAATGCAACATCAGTGATCATTATCACCTCAAGGGATTTTATATGAAAGACTATTCATGCAGATTAGCAATTCTTCACTTGCTCTTGCTGGCTAACAAATGTACTGTGGCATATGGTGGAATTGAGGGAATGTGGCAAATAAAGAGTATTGGGTTGATAACTAAACAGTTAAGTTACAAAATTTGTCTCTATTACTAGTTCATAACTGTTAGGTCTTCCCTGAGTCTTGTTGCTATTGTTGTTTGTCATTGTTTGTCGTTGTTGTTATTTATTGCTTGAAAGGAGAGTTGAACTGGGTAATTTCAAAAGTCCCTTCCAAGTCTAAATCTTAACAGATTTAGCAAGCAAAACAAGGAACCTCTGGCAGGGAAGGATGATACTCAATGATTTCTTCAAAATTATTAAAGTCTGAGCAATTGTGCTTCATTTGGAGCAATAACATGGGGTGAAGGCAACTTCTCTTTGGAATGAAGAAGAGATACTTTCTTCTTGAGTCAATCAATAACAAAATTTGTCTCTATTACTAGTTCATAACTGTTAGGTCTTCTCTGAGTCTTGTTGCTATTGTGGTTGATTGTTGTTTTTGTTGTTGTTATTGCTTGGAAGGAGAGTTTAACTGCATAATTTCAAAAGTCCCTTCCAAGTCTAAATCTTAACAGATTTTGCAAGCAAAATGAGGAACCTCTGGCAGGGAAGGATGGTGCTCAATGATTTCTTCAAAATTATTAAAGTCTGAGCAACTGTGCTTCATTTGGAGCAATAACATGGGGTGGAAGTAACTTCTCTTTGTAATGAAGGGGAGGTACTTTTTTCTCAAATCAATCAATAAAATATCATCTCTAAGCTTAATTGTCCTCTACACTCCTATGCTGCAGAGTGATTCTATTCCCTTGAAAAACCCTTAACGACTACTTTAGAGATCTTGTCAGGGATCTGCTGTTTCCACAAATGGAGATATAGGCAAAATTATCTGTAGGACAGGCTGCTCCCTTATCCGACATAACATAATAACATATGGGTTCAGACCGTTCTTTATGTTGCTTCCCTTCCCATCCAATTTAATTATCTTTTCTTTTTCTTATTTTTAAAAAATCTTAGGCAAAGTTCCAATGATCTTGTGTTGAAGAGAGCCAGCTACACTCAGAGAGAAGACTGTGGGAACTGAATGTGGATCCCAACGTAGCATTTTAACTTTTTTTTGTTATTTGCTTGCATTTTTGCTTTCTCTTTTTTTCTTTTTGATCTGATTTTTCTCGTGCAGCAACATAATTGTATAAATGTGTGTACATATATTGGATTTACCATATATTTTAACATGTTTAGCATATATTGGATTACTTGACATCTAGGGAAGGAAGGGACAGGGAGAAGGGAGGAAAAATTTGGAACACAGGGTTTTGCAAGGATCATTGTTGAAAAATTATCCATTCATATTTTTGAAAATAAAAAGCTTTAATAAAAAATCTTGGGCAAAGAATTCTTTTTTTAATTTTATTTTTTTAAGCTTTTTATTTGTATAACATATGTATGGGTAGTTCCCCAACCTTGATCTTTACAAAGCTTTCCAATACAAATTTTACCCCCAGTCCCCTCCCCTCCCCTAGAGGGCAGGAAGTCCACTACATGTTAATAATGTTGAAATGCTTGAGAAGTTATGCAAGAAAAATCCTATCTACAAGAAAAAAAGAATCAGAGAAAGGCAACACAATGCAAGCAAATGTCAATAGACATCATGAAAATGTTACGTTGTGGTCCATATTTCATGTCCCTCTTTCTGGGTGTATATGGTTTTCTTCAGTGAACAACTGGAACTGGTTTGAGACAATTCTTTATTGCAGAGATCCATGTCCATCAGAATTGATCATCATGTAATACTGTTGTTGCTGTGCATAATGATCTCCTGGTTCTGCTCGTTTCACTCAGCATCAGTTCATGCAAGTCTCTCCAGGCCTCTCTGAAATCGTCCTGCTGGTCGTTTCTTACAGAGCAATAATATTCCATAACATTCATATACCATAATTTATTCAGCCACTCTCCAATTGATGGGCATCCCTTCAGTTTCCAGTTTCTAGCCACTACAAAAAGGGCTGCCACAAACATTCTTGCACATGTGGGTCCCTTTCCCTACTCTAAGATCTCTTTGGGATATAGGCCCAGTAGAAACACTGCTGGGTCAA